>JABMCL010000054.1:470000-480000 GCA_018857735.1 Alviniconcha marisindica | reverse complement strand
GAGCTGTGATAACCGCGGAATGAGTGAACAGCTGCTGGTGAGGTTGACAAAATAGAACAGATCTAGGGAAATGTACTCACCAATGCGACGAAACACGAGGAAACAATAGTACACGAGCGCTTTCGACAAAAAAATTCTTCATCGGGTTCAAGAAGATAGACAACAAAAGAAGAAGGAAGCAAAGAGGACAGACAACTTTCTTCTTCTTCTTTCATTTAATAATAATAATAATGTACATTTATCATGCGCTCATCAACGCCCTGAGCGCTCACATGATACATATTAACCTAAATATGATATTCTATACACATGTAGAGCATAGTTCTACCAAAACAATTTACATAAAGTATTATAAAAAAACAAAAACAAAACAAAACGCACACAACACACACACACACACACACACACACACACACACACACACACACACACTCTGACTGTAGCAGAAACTGGGTACTGATATTAGTTAGGATGGAAATACTGTGAGAAGAGGAAGGTTTTCAGTTTAGCTTTAAAAGATGACAAGTTGAGCAGTGTCTAAGGTCTTGTGGGAGTGAATTCCAAATGTGGGGTCCAAAGCAAGAGAAGGCGCAGAAGCCATGAGTCTTGCG
Source organism: Alviniconcha marisindica (assembly GCA_018857735.1). Lineage (NCBI taxonomy): Eukaryota > Metazoa > Mollusca > Gastropoda > Provannidae > Alviniconcha > Alviniconcha marisindica. Next base: position 479,389 of record JABMCL010000054.1, on the reverse strand, counting down.
TTTGTATTGTTGGATTTCCACAAGGGCCCACAATCAGCGTGTCGATTATTCTGGCGCCTATAACTGGGACAACAAAAGAAGATAGTTCTTTTTTTGTTGCCCATCTTTCTTGCAGCGGGAGAAGACAGTTTTTGTTGAAAGCGCTCGTGTAGACGGTGTACTATTGTTTCCTTGTTTCGTCGCATTGGACGAAGATGATCTGAAAATGAATGAATAAACAATAATGAATGAAAATGATCTGTTCTGTTGAGTTGTGAGAAGTTTTGTGCAGGTTCCGACGTGGGAGCGCTCTTCACAGCTATCATTGGCTGGAGCTGCCACAAATATCATTTTTGTCGCGACAAACACGTGTGTTATTTACGAAAAAGCACGTCTTTTGTCGCGACAAAAGTATGCTTTTCGCGACAAAAAGTTTATCGTGACAAAGTTAGGTTTGTCGCAACAAAACTTCTGTCGCGACAAACACGTGTTTGTCGGGACAAAAGTTTTGTCTCGACAAGGATACTTTTGTCGCGACAAAAGACGTGTGTTTTGTCGCGACAAGCACGTGTGTTTTGTCGCAACAAGCACGTGTTTGTCGCGACAAAAGTATGCTTGTAGTTTTGTCGCGACAAAATGAATTAAAAACAATTTTTATTCAGGACAAGCATACTTTTGTCGCGACAAATGATACCTGTGGCAGCTGCTGCCAATAACACACAGCAGTGTGTGTATACCTGTCGGTAGAAAAATATCTCACACGGTGTGGGCTGCACAGGACGTTAAAATCTTGTCAACAGCATGTGGTGGGTGACCCCCCCCCCCCCCCCCCCCCGGCACATCTCCACCCCATCACCACCACCTCCACCACCTCCCCTTTCCCCGTTTTTGCTACAGCGACTGGGAAGAACAATGTGCCAGAGAAACTGTCCACAAATTACGATCTCCAAAGTGAAGGTGAACCGGAGACGGGACTCGAACCCGAGGCACGGACCCGTCCCCCTTCCGGCTGGGCGAGTAATCGTTAAACCACTCTGCCGTCGCGACCTAGACCTGCTTTTGCACGTGCACCCAGACTGGACACTTTTCTCTCTGTATCTTCTCTCTGTATGTTGTCTCTGTTCTCTCTGTATGGTCTCTCTGTATGGTCTCTCTGTATGTTCTCTCTGTTCTGTCTGTATGTTCTCTCTATGTATATTACGTGCCGTTTCCGTCCAACCGATCGATGCATGTTCCCGCGTTGAGTGCGCAATATAAAACAGGCTCCACAACGCGTGAGGCTGGGTATTCTAGCAGTGATTCATGTATGTGTTTGTGATGTTATAGATTTTTCTGTAAAACAGGCTCCAAAACGTGTAGCAACAGGCCCACAACGTGAGGGGCTGGGTATTCTAGCAGCGATTCATGTATGTGTTTGTGATGTTATAGATTTTTCTGTAAAACAGGCTCCAAAACGTGTAGCAACAGGCCCACAACGTGTGGGGCTGGGTATTCTAGCAGTGATTCATGTATGTGTTTGTGATGTTATAGATTTTTCTGTAAAACAGGCTCCAAAACGTGTAGCAACAGGCCCACAACGTGAGGGGCTGGGTATTCTAGCAGTGATTCATGTATGTGTTTGTGATGTTATAGATTTTTCTGTAAAACAGGCTCCAAAACGTGTAGCAACAGATCCACAACGTGTGAGGCTGGGTATTGTAACAGTGACTCGGATACGTGTTTGTGATTTGAAAGATTTCTCTGTAAAACAGACTCCACAGCGTGTGAGGCTGCATGGGTATTGTAACAGCGACTCCATCAATATATGTTTGTGATTCTTATAGATTTTTCTGTAAAACAGGCTCCAAAAGGTGTAACAACAGGCCGAAAACGTGTGAGGTTTGGTATTGTAACAGTGACTTGATCAGTTACGTGTTTGTGATTTAAAATAGATTTCTTTGCAAAAAACAAAACAAAAAACAAAAACCGAAACTAAACAAACAAAAAACCACACTCCAAAACGTGCAAAAACAGGCCCAATACGTGTGAGGCTGGATATTATAACAGTCACTATTGTAACAGTGACTCGGATATGTTTGTGATTTGAAAGATTTCTCAGTAAAACAGGCTCCAAAAGGTGTAACAACAGGCCGAAAACGTGTGAGGCTTGGTATTGTAACAGTGACTCGATCAGTATATGTTTGTGATTCTTATAGATTTTTCTGTAAAACAGGTTCCAAAAGGTGTAACAACAGGCCGAAACGTGTGAGGCTTGGTATTGTAACAGCGACTCGATCAGGTACGTGTTTGTGATTTAAAATAGATTTCTTTGCAAAAGAAAAAAAGAAGAAAAAACACACACACACTCCAAAGCGTGCAAAAACAGACCCAAAACGTGTGAGGCTGGATATTATAACAGTGAATCAGACACATGTCTGTCTTTTTGTTTTTGTTTTTGTAGATTTCTCTGTAAACCGACTCAAAAACGTGTTACAACAGGCCAAAAACGTGTGAGGCTGGATATTATAACAGTAAATCAGACACGTGTCTGTGATTTTAATAGACGGACTGTTTTTTATAAAACAGGCTGTAAAACGTGTGAGGCTTGGTATGATAACAGTGAACCAGACGCGTGTTTGTGATTTGAAAGATTTTTCTCGCCTCTATTGTGTCCATAAAGTGTATAATATTGTGGAAATATAGTTACTGATTCGCTTTTGAGCTGGTTGTATTTGCTGCTGACTGAGTTGTGTTCGAAACTGTGATCCGGCTTTCAGCTTGTGGTTTAGCGACTTGTGTTTTGAACTGGCGTAAACGAATTTTGAATGTGTGATTCATCCTGAGGTAAGCCAGCGCGGTAGATTGGACGTTGAAAAACCAAAACATCCTGTGTGTGTGTGTGTGTGTGTGTGTGTGTGTGTGTGTGTGTGTGTGTGTGTGTCTCTCTCTCTCTCTCTCTCTCTCTCTCTCTCTCTCTCTCTCTCTCTCTCTCTCTCTCTCTCTCTCTCACGCTTCATACGTTATCTCTCTTAGGTGTTACGTGAAACCATGATCATATATATATATATATATATATATATATATATATATATATATATATATATCCATGTGCTGCTCCAACCTGAGTTGTGCTGCTTCAGGCAGCCCATACATTTTGTGTGTCTGTGCTCTATGTGCATGTAGTTTTCGATGACAAACATGTTCTTAATGTTATGTGCGTGTGCGTGTGTATGTGTTTACCCCAGATCAATCAATTTTTTTTATGTATATATTATTTAAGTTTTTTTTTTTTTAATGCTCATTATCGACTTGTTTCTCGGTTTACTGGTGTTCATTTCAACATGGTTTGCATGAATGTACATGTACTCAACATACTGTAGCTCATTGTATCCTTAGTTAATAGTAGTTTCCTCTCATGGGCGAGGGCTGGATGTAAAAAGACCTCGAGTCTTCTCCACTACCCTTGTAAAATAAAGTTTATTTATTCATTCATTATCTCTCTCTCTCTCTCTCTCTCTCTCTCTCTCTCTCTCTCTCTCTCTCTCTCTCTCTCTCTCTCCCCCCCCCCCTTCCACCCCCTCCCTCTCTGATGTCCTGTAAAACTTTTTTTTTACTCATTAGTAGGGCCAGTTGTGAGATAAGTTTTGACTGAACCTAAAGTACCAAATAAAGTTTTCGGGTCTGAGTTCTCTCTCTCTCTCTCTCTCTCTCTCTAAAAACAAAACAACAAAAACAAAAACAAAAAAAAGCATGTTTATCTATTTCCTTCGTAAATAAAGCATGTTTATCTATTTCCTTCGTAAATAAAGAGTTTTATCTCATCTTACCTCTCTCTCTCCGCCTTCTGTTCCACCCTTCTCGCTCTGTATATGGTTATATGACGTGTAGATGATGCCATGTAAACCAGTTTTCATTCCGTTGTAGCTTAGCAGGGGCTAGTTGTTAGGTTTTGACTGAACCTAAACTACAATGCTTGTAAAATAAACTTTTGGAGCTCTGTCTGTCTGTCTGTCTCTCTGTGTATGTCTGTCTGTCTGTCTCTCTGTGTCTGTCTGTCTGTCTCTCTGTGTATGTTTGTCTGTCTGTCTCTCTGTGTATGTCTGTCTGTCTCTCTGTGTATTTCTGTCTGTCTGTCTCTCTGTGTATGTCTGTCTGTCTCCCCCTCTCTCTCTCTCTCTGTCCTCCCTCTCTGTTTGTCTGTATCTCTCTCTCTCTCTCTGTTCCTCTGTCTGTCCCTCTCTGTCTCTGTCTGTCCCTCTCTGTCTCTCTCTGTCTCTGTGTCTCTGTCTCTGCCTCTCGCCCTTTCTCTATGTGTCTGTGTCTGTCTGTCTGTCTCTCTCTCTGTCAGTCAGTGAGTCTGTCTGTCTGTCTCTAACTAATTAACCGTCCATGCGTGCGTGTGTTGGAGTATTAATTCCAGCCTCTGTGATCCCTGAGGGAGGGTCATATTGAATTGCTCCTGATGGAGGGCGGCGCGGGGGGGGGGGGGGGGAGGAAGTCATTTGTTTTTCCGGGGCAGGAAGTCACTGTGAAAAGGCAAAAAAAGACAAAAAATATCATCTATCATCATCATCATTATTAGTAGTATTAGTATTATCTGTTAACGTAATTATGTCTACTTTTGTGCTAGAATGGCATAGTGCTCCATATAAACTCCCCATCCCCTCACCCCCCCACCCCCCGCACCCGCCCCCCTCCGTTTTGTGTCAAGCGCACACATGAGCGCGGCCCAATCATAAGCCACTGGAAGTGCGCTCTACGAAAAAGCTATTAACTATTATTCTGTTATTAACAAACATAACCGTCCCCTTTCATGTACTGACGATGGATGCATTTGCTGTTGCCTAGCTATTATATACTGACAATGGATGCACGTGCTGTTGCCTGATATATACTGACGAGGGATGCACGTGCTGTTGCCTAGCTATTATATACTGACAATGGATGCAGTAAGTAAACATGGTGCTTAACGTCCACAGAAACCATAAGGTTTATTAGGGAATGGGGGAAGGGGGTATGGAGGTGGGGGGGGGGGGGAGAGATTATATACCTATCGCTACACTGTCACCACCAGAATGACTTATGCATTAAGGTGGGCAGCGATGAGAGCCATTTTAATGTTTCATAATTGTGAGGGACAAAGCCACAAGACAGTGTCCGCAGACCACAACTTTTGAAGAGAAAGGAGAGCCGAAGCGGATTCGAACCGAGGTCCCTCCGCTTACCAGCCTAACGTCTTACCGCTAGGCCAAACCGGCTCACGATGGATGCACGTGCTGTTGCCTAATATATAGATACTGACGAGGGCTGCACGTGCTGTTGCCTATTATATACTGACGAGAGGGATGCACGTGCTGTTGCCTATCATGTACTGATGATGGATGCACGTACTGTTGCCTATTATATATATATATATATATATATATATATATATATATATATATATATATATATATATATATATATATATATATATATTATACTGACACTGCACGTGCTGTTGCCTGTTGTATACTGACGAGGGATGCTGGTGCTGTTGCCTGTTATACAGATACTGACGAGGGCAGCACGTGTTGCTGTGCGACAGACGGGCAGTGATGGAGTGCGGGGACCGACTGCGCCGCTTGTGGCGGCGGGCCGGGCGGCAGAAGCTGGTGGGACAGAAGGACACCCTCACCAGCCTCAGCCGCTGTCTGTCCACGCTGCAGCTCACCGCCATCGGCCTGGGCTCCACCATCGGCGTCGGCATCTACGTGCTACTGGGCGTGGCCGTCAGAGACTACGCAGGTACAGTACAGTGCAGTACCGAGGGGTGTTGTGTGTTGTGTGTGTGTGTGTGTGTTTTGTGTTTGTGTGTGGGGGGTGGGTGTGTGTGTGTGTGTGTTGTGGGGTGTTTTTTGGGTTGTGTGTGTGTGTATGTGCTTTTTTTTGTGTGTTTTGTGTGTTGGTGTGTGTTTTGGGTTTTCGTGGTGTGTGTGTGGGGTGTGTGTGTGTGTGTGTGTGTGTGTGTGTGTGTGGTGTGGGGTTTCTTTGTTTTTTACCGCTTTTCTGTGTTTGGGTCTGGAGTGACTGGGTGCGTTACTGATGCAGGGCCAGGCGTGGTGGTGTCCTTTCTCCTAGCCGGTATGGTGGTGCTCACCAACGCCGTCATCTACGCCGAGTTCGGCTCCTACATCCCGCACACTGGGGCCGCCTACACCTACATGTACTTGGCTGTTGGTGAACTGGCCGCCTTCCTCACCGGCTGGATGTCACTGCTCTGTAAGTGACCGTGCACTTATTTGCCTTAATTGTGTTGTCTTTTTAAATTTCTTTTAGTTTTACGTTCTGCATTAACCCTTGTGGGGCAATTCGGGTCGCCTTACCCTGGTAAAGCACAGCTAGCATGCGCAAGAGCAGCGCTACCTGTCCCTGTCAGTGTGTGCAGTATTTTCGTGTGTCCAACAATGGTGTGGCTGCCAGTGTTTGGGATCTTTAACGTTTGCACAGATGTTGATGCGTGCAATTGCACACGGGGGCTGTGCGGACACCGTAAGACAGTCTGCACTGGAAGTTGACCCTGGGAGACAAAAATATCTTGCCGCACCTGGGAATTGAACCCGCGTCAGTATTGCGCCAGGCTTTTCAGTCCTACTACCTGAGCTATTCACGTCCGTGACAACAAAACACATCTTTGTGGCTTAAAAGTTGCCGGTTTTTTTTTAAATTTTGTGTGCACAAACTTTGTCTTAGAATTTCCCAAGGGACGCGTTAAGACTGTGTTTTGTTTTTATTCCCCCCCCCCCCACCCCCCCACCCCCACCCCCGTTTATTTCCTTCGTTTTTGTTGTTTCCTTTTTTTCCGTTTTTCGTCTCTTCCTGTACGGTTGAGGGGTTTAAGAACGAATCTCTGTCTCCCGTCCGTCCTTCCATCAATTCATCTTTTTGTCTTTTCCTTTGTTTATCTATCTTTTTCTTCTTTCGGGGCCGTCTTTGTGCGTTCTGGCGCCCCGTGAGCAATGCCCTATGCTGTGTTTGGCTATATATCGGTCATAGCAACGTCCTGTCCGGGTGTTCTGGCTATCCGTCATAGAACGCCCTGTGATGTGTTCTGGCACCCGTCATGAAGTCCGTCCGGTGTGTTCTGGCATCCGTCATGCAACGTCCTGTGTGTGTTTGGCTACCCTATAGCAAGTTGTGGTGTGTTCTGGCACCTTAGAAAGTCCGTGATGTGTTCGGGGTATCCGTCATAGCCCGTCCTTTTTGGGTGTGTTCTGGCTACCCATGTACACCGTCCTGTTTGGTTTTTTTCTGGTCCCCTCTAGCACGTCCTGTTTGGTGTGTTCTGGTCCCCTTAGCCCGTCCTGTTTGGTGTTTTTGGGTACCCATGTGCCCCCTTTGACGGGTGTGTTCTGGCTACCCCTAGCACCGTCCTGACTGGGTTTTGGTACCCATCGTAGCACCGCCCTGCTGGGGTTTTTCTGGCTCCCCATCGTAGCACCGTCCTTTTTTTGGTGTGTTCTGGCTACCCATCTAGCACCCCCCTGTTTGGTGTGTTCTGGCTACCCATCGTAGCCCCCGCCCTTTTTGGTGTGTTTGGCTCCCCCATCGTAGCCCCCCGCCCCTTTTTTTGTGTTCTGGTCCCCCCCGTGCCCGTCCTTTTTGGGTTTTTCTGGTCCCTCGTGCCCGTCCTTTTTGGGTGGTTTTGGCTACCCATCGTAGCACCGTCCTGTTTGGGTGTTCGGCTCCCATCTAGCACCTCCTGTTTGGTGTTTTTGGCTACCCATCATAGCCCCGCCTGTTTGGTGTGTTCTGGCTCCCCATCATAGACCGCCCTTTTTGGGGTTCGGTCCCCATCTAGCACCCCCTGTTGGTGTTTTTGGCTACCCATCATAGCACCGCCCTTTTTGGTGTTTTCTGGCTCCCCATCTAGCACCTCCCTTGTTTGGTTTTTGGGCTACCCTCATAGCACCGTCCTGATTGGTGTGTTCTGGCTACCCATCATAGCACCGTCCTGTTTGGTGTGTTCTGGCTACCCATCATAGCACCGTCCTGTTTGGTGTGTTCTGGCTACCCATCATAGCACCGTCCTGACTGGTGTGTTCTGGCTACCCATCGTAGCACCGTCCTGTTTGGTGTGTTCTGGCTACCCTCATGCCCGTCCTTTTGGTGTGTTTGGGTTTCTGGCAATCATCACCTTTTCCTGTTTGTGTTTGGGCACCCTCATAGCCCGTCCGACTGGGTGTTCGGGGCTACCCATCATAGAAACGCCCCGGGTGGTTCGGGTCCCATCATAGCCCCCAGTCCTGCTGGTTGTTTGGCTACCCATCTAGCCGCCCGGTTTTTTTTCCCTTACCCATCATAGACCGCCTTTTTGGTTTTTTGTCCGGGGTTTGGTTCGGCTACCCTCATAGCCCCGTCCTGTTTGGTTTTTTGGGTACCCCTCAAGCACGTCCTGTTTGGTGTGTTCTGGCTACCCATATAGACCGTGGGGGTTTTGTTTTTGGACCCTCATAGCCCCGCCCCGTTGGGGGTTCGGGTCCCTCATAGCCCGCCCTGACTGGGTGTTCTGGCTCCCATCATCACCGCCCTGACTGGTGTGTTCTGGCTACCCATCATAGCACCGTCCTGTTTGGTGTGTTCTGGCTACCCATCATAGCACCGTCCTGTTTGGTGTGTTCGCAGCCCTCACGTGCTCAGCCGCCACGGGAGCCCGTGCGTGGAGCGGCTTCGTGGATTCACTCTTCAACAACTCCATCCAGACCTTCCTGGACGCCAAGGTGGGTCAGGTGGACCTCGGCCCGCCCTTCTCCCGCTCCCTGGACTGGATGGCCTTCCTCTTCTTCCTCTCTGTGACCGTGGTGGTGTCCTGCAACGTGCGCTGCTCCTCCATCGTCAACACCGTGCTGGCCGCGCTGACCACCAGCGTCCTGGTCTTCGTCACCGTCGCCGGGCCCATCATGGGGGACGTCGGAAGGCTGACGGACCCGCAGCACGGCGGGTTCCTGCCTTACGGCTTCGAGGGGGTCATCGCCGGCGCCTCGGCCGCCTTCTTCGCCTTCAACGGCTACGACAGCATCTGCATCGCGGCGGAGGAGGCCGCGGACCCCCGCAGGTCCGTTCCGAGGGCCATCCTGATCGAGCTGTTGATCGTGACGGTCGTGTACTGCGGGGCCGCCGTGGGCACCGTGAGCCTGATCCCTTTCTCCGAAATCGACCTCCGGGCCCCCATCCCCTCCGCCTTCGAGTACCAGGGGGTGACGTGGGCCAGGTACCTGGTGACCATCGGCCCCATCATCGCCATCACCAACCTCAGCATCCTGGGGCTGTATGCGGGGTCCCGCATCGCCTACCGCATGGCCGAGGACGGGCTGCTGATGAAGAAGTTCGCCTACATCAACTCCAGGACCCAGGTGCCGCTCGTCGGCGTCATCTTCTTCGGGGCCTTCGTG
>JABMCL010000054.1:460000-465000 GCA_018857735.1 Alviniconcha marisindica | reverse complement strand
TTCTAATGCCAATTTGGGACCGACGAGGAAATAGCTTCATTGTGGTATCCGAGCAGCGCTGTGATTTTGTCTTGTACAGCTGGTTTGTTTTAATTTGTATTGTGCTTCTTGCCAGCTTCCGGACTGCTCTCGTGTTGCAATAGTCAAAAAAAAGAAGAAGAAGTGTCCTGTGCACGTAGTCTTTCTCGTCTCCACCGAGAGATGTACGAGTTTGAAGCGTGAATGTCTCTTATTGCCCTGGAATTGTTCATCCCATCATTTTCCATGAACTGACGAGAATTAAGTACGCTGCGGATGAGGGCTTGGAGCATAGTAGTGTGCCTTGGAAGACAACCACGGTATAAACGTGAGGTGTTCTGAACGGGCTATGGATTATTCAGGGTAAAGAAATGACTGATTACAATGGTGTGTTTGAACATTACGGCCGAAACGTGATATTTCAATCAGATTTTCCATGGGTCAAGAAGTGATCTTAAAAATGGTGGACTTGTTCCCTTGTGCAGACTTGGTATATCAGTAGAGATGTTCGATCCACATCCTTCATCGGCTCTCCAGATTCTTGCCAGGGAAAGAATCGTGAGCTAGCGAGACCATTCCTCAGGGTCAATACCATCGGGACTAACTCTTTGAAAATGTGTATTTGATGCGTGTGTATGTATGCTTTGTTCTGTATTTGTGTATTAATTGATGCTTGTGTATGTATGCTTTGTTCTATATTTGGGTATTAATTGACGCTTGTGTATGTATGCTTTGTTCTGTATTTGTGTATTTGATGCATGTGGATGTATGCCTTTAGTTCTGTATTTGTGTATTAATTGATGTTTGTGTATGTATGCTTTGTTCTATATATGGGTATTAATTCATGGTTGTGTCTGTATGCTTTGTTCTGTATTTGTGTGTTAATTGATGCTTGTGTATGTATGCTTTGTTCTGTATGTAGGTATTAATTCATGGTTGTGTCTGTATGCTTTGTTCTGTAATTATCTGGATATTAATTGATGCTTGTGCATGTATGCTTTGTTCTATATTTTGGGTATTAATTGATGCTTGTGTATGTGTACCTTGTTCTATATTTGTATAATAATTTATGCTTGTGTATGTATGCTTTGTTCTATATTGGTATTAATTCATGGTTGTGTTGTATGCTTTGTCTTAATTTGATATAATTGATGCTTGTGATTATGCTTTGTTCTATATTTTGGGTATTAATTGATGCTTGAGTATGTGTACTTTGTTCTATATTTGTATAATAATTTATGCTTGTGTATATATGCTTTGTTTTATATTTTGGTATTAATTGATGCTTGTGTACGTGTACTTTGTTCTATATTTGTATAATAATTTATGCTTGTGTATATATGCTTTGTTGTGTATTTGGGTATTGATTGAGTTGGTCAGTGGTCGCGCTGGACGTGTTTCAAACCGGTGTGACATCTTTGAGGTGGCGAAAGTGGTTCACGGAAACCGGTCAGATGACTACTGTGACCAGTCAGGTACAACAGCTGTCCATGCTGCTGCTAGAGCTCTACTGGCAAACAGCCATCTCCCCTCCCCGTCCAGACTACACACACACACACACACACACACACACACACACCACACACACACACACACACACACACACACACACACACACACACACACACACACACACACACACACATACACACACACACACACACACACACACACATGCACACACACACACACACATGCACACACATACACACATACACACGCACACACTCACGCACGCACGCACGCTCACACACACGCACTCACGCACGACAACACACACACACACACACACACACACGCTCACGCACGCACGCACGCACACATACACACACCAACGGCGCGCGCGCGCACACACACACACACACGCACTCACACACCAACAACGCGCGTGCGCACACACACACAAACACGCCACACGCACCCTCTCGCTGTCTTTTTTGTTTTTGTTTTAAAACCGGTGATACAAAATAACAGCTGGTACGTCTAGCCGACTGCTGGTTTCGTTCCCGGTATATGCCGATCTGAGCCGGTAAAATACCGGGAATTACCGGTTAACGCCAACCCGGGTTTGTGTATGTATGCTTTGTTTTAGATTTGTGTATTGACTGAGTTTGTAGATTCGACTTCAGAAATGTTTTACATATGAGAAGAGGAATGAGTGAACGACTGCTGGTGAGGCTGACAAAATAGAACAGATCTAGGGAAAGGTACTCACCAATGCGACGAAACACAAGGACACAATAGTAAGCCTACACGAGCGCTTTCGACAAAAATTGTCTTCTCCGAGTGCAGCAAGATAGATAGAAGACAAAAGAAGAAGGAAGAGAAGAAGAGCCTTTAAAAAAAAAAATGGAAAAAAGACAAACGTTTTGTTGTCTGTCTATCTTCTTGCACCCGAAGAAGATAATTTTTGTCCGAAAGCGTTCGTGTACTATTGTTTCCTTGCGTTTCGTCGCATTGGTGAGTACATTTCCCTAGGTCTGTTCTATATGAGAGGAAGTTTGGAATAATATGTATTATAATCTGGAGTATGACAGAGCTTGATCCTCTCTCTCTCTCCTCTCTCTCTCTCTCTCCCCCTCTCTCCTCTCTCCCCCCCCTCTCTCTCTCTCTCTCTCTCTCGCTCCCTCTCTCTCTCTCTCTCTCACCCACGCGGTTGACACGACGTTAAAATCCAGTGACTAACTATAATCATGTCTGAATTCGGACCGAAGGGCTGTCCGATATTATGCCTGCACCTTCCTGCTGCCTGCCAGGGATCTGAATCTCAAGGTCCCATTTGAGTGGATCCCTCTTATCTGTCTCCTTTCTCCTGTAGCCAGGCAGTGTGCTCATTTTGTCTTGTCCTTTTCTGCTAAGGGTCCGTTCTCCTGAAGGTTTCTTTTAATAGATTTAGTGTGTGTGTGTGTGTGTGTGTGTGTGTGTGTGTGTGTGTGTGTGTGTGTGTGTGTGTGTGATACCTCCAATATTTGTTTGTTTGTTTAGATATTATTATTGTGTGTGTGTGTGTGTGTGTGTGTGTGTGTGTGAGAGAGAGAGAGAGAGGGAGAGAGAGAGAGAGTTCTTGTTAAGCAGCTAGGAGATGATAGTTGGTAGGTGGTATATGTGCAGCTCGCTGCCATCTCTCTCTCTCTCTCTCTCTCTCTCTCTCTCTCTCTCTCCCTCTCCCCTCCCTCCCCCCTCTCTCTGATAGCCTTGTAGGCCTCTTTGTAACAAGGGCAACACTGAGGGGACTGTAACTATTCGAAAACAAATTCTGAAGTTAGCGTGTGTTTGTTTTATATAATTTGTGTTTGGACTGATTTTGTGGCTATGAATCGAATAAGGGTTTACATATCAGAAGGGTTATGAAACGGTATTTACTTACTAACTAGAGAGTTGATCGTCCATAGGAGACTAGCTTGTACGAGTGTAACGGGACGTTACAAAATCCAGTATTTTTTCGCATCGGCAATGTGACGCAAGGAATTTGTTTACCAGGTGAATTTGCGCAGACAGGCCCCAAAGTATTCCAGTGAAACCTGTGGTGCTATTCACAGATATATATCTGCCAAATGCCAGTGAAACCGGTGATGCTATTCACAGACATATCAGCTAAATACCACAATTAAACCGGTGGGGCTATTCACAGACATATATCAGCTAAATACCACAATTAAACCGGTGGGGCTATTCACAGACATATCAGCTAAATGCCACAATTAAACCGGTGGGGCTGTTCACAGATATATCAGCTAAATGCCACAATTAAACCGGTGGGGCTGTTCACAGATATATCAGCTAAATGCCACAATTAAACCGGTGGGGCTGTTCACAGACATATCAGCTAAATGCCACAATTAAACCGGTGGGGCTGTTCACAGACATATCAGCTAAATGCCACAATTAAACCGGTGGGGCTGTTCACAGACATATCCGCTAAATGCCACAATTAAACCGGTGGGGCTGTTCACAGACATATCCGCTAAATGCCACAATTAAACCGGTGGGGCTGTTCACAGACATATCCGCTAAATGCCACAATTAAACCGGTGGGGCTGTTCACAGACATATCGCTAAATGCCACAATTAAACCGGTGGGGCTGTTCACAGACATATCCGCTAAATGCCACAATTAAACCGGTGGGGCTGTTCACAGACATATCCGCTAAATGCCACAATTAAACCGGTGGGGCTGTTCACAGACATATCAGCTAAATGCCACAATTAAACCGGTGGGGCTGTTCACAGACATATCAGCTAAATGCCACAATTAAACCGGTGGGGCTATTCACAGACATATCAGCTAAATGCCACAATTAAACCGGTGGGGCTATTCACAGACATATCAGCTAAATGCCACAATTAAACCGGTGGGGCTATTCACAGACATATCAGCTAAATGCCACAATTAAACCGGTGGGGCTATTCACAGACATACCAGCTAAATGCCACAATTAAACCGGTGGGGCTATTCACAGACATACCAGCTAAATGCCACAATTAAACCGGTGGGGCTATTCACAGACATACCAGCTAAATGCCACAATTAAACCGGTGGGGCTATTCACAGACATACCAGCTAAATGCCACAATTAAACCGGTGGGGCTATTCACAGACATACCAGCTAAATGCCACAATTAAACCGGTGGGGCTATTCACAGACATACCAGCTAAATGCCACAATTAAACCGGTGGGGCTATTCACAGACATACCAGCTAAATGCCACAATTAAACCGGTGGGGCTATTCACAGACATACCAGCTAAATGCCACAACTAAACCGGTGGGGCTATTCACAGACATACCAGCTAAATGCCACAACTAAACCGGTGGGGCTATTCACAGACATACCAGCTAAATGCCACAACTAAACCGGTGGGGCTATTCACAGACATACCAGCTAAATGCCACAACTAAACCGGTGGGGCTATTCACAGACATCAGCTAAATGCCACAACTAAACCGGTGGGGCTATTCACAGACATACCAGCTAAATGCC
>JABMCL010000054.1:445000-450000 GCA_018857735.1 Alviniconcha marisindica | reverse complement strand
CAAAATTCAAGAACGAACTCTACTCTCTATGACTATATCTCGCTATAACCACCTTCAAAACACAGTAAAACATCTCTCACGATGACCGCAAGCTTTCAAAACCCGCGTTACACTGATACTAGAGAGAGAGAGAGAGAGAGAGAGAGAGAGAGAGAGAGAGAGAGAGAGAGAGAGAGAGAGAGAGAGAGAGAGAGAGAGAGAGAGAGAGAGAGAGAGAGACAGAGAGAAGACAGACAGACAGAGACGAGAGAAGAGAGAGAGAGAGAGAGAGAGAGAGAGAGAGAGAGAGAGAGAGAGAGAGAGAGAGAGAGAGGCACACACACAGATACAGAGAGACACAGAGATACAGAGACAGAAACAGAGGCAGAGTGACAGAGCAAAAGCAAAAACAAACGTGGAAGCCTGTCATATCCATGTCTCAAATCCAAGTGCTTGTCTCTTTCGCTCTTCCAGACGCTCGGTACCAGCTGTCGATGTCACGACCTTTCACCGCTAAAGGGTTTGACGTCACTTCCTGTCAGAGGTTGAAGGCGGCTCTCGACCGAGCTGCACTGAATGACCCCGTCATGGCGGCCTGCAATGACGTCAACGGCGGCGGATGTTCCTTCCCAGAATTCAGCTGTCAACCGGCAGACTCTCTTCTGACTACCTTGCCTCCAGGATCAGCTTCACCTCTGTTGAATCTCGTCAGCTATCAGCGGGTTCAATAGATCCTGATATGACACAAACCCTCGTTTGTAGTTGTTTCAGCAAACTATCGAAATTACGCAGTATAGACTGTTTGTAATGTTATAAGGTTACTTTGACGGTCGACGGATGACCGATGACAGTCGAAACAGTAAAGATGCGATCCAAAGCGATACTTAAGGAAGAAAATGCTGTAATCATTGGAAACTGTTATATAACAATAGCAAGAGCTACACTGTTGTATAGCAAGAGCTACACTGTTATATAACAATAGCAAGAGCTACACTGTTACATAACAATAGCAAGAGCCACACTGTTACATAACAATAGCAAGAGATATACTGTTATATAACAACAGCAAGAGCTATACTGTATATAACAATAGCAAGAGCTATACTGTTATATAACAATAGCAAGAGTTATACTGTATATAACAATAGCAAGAGCTATACTGTTATATAACAATAGCAAGAGCTATACCGTATATAACAATAGCAAGAGCCACACTGTTATATAACAAAAGCAAGATCTACATTGTTATATAACAATAGCAAGAGCTATACTCTTATATAACAATATTAACAATAACAAACAACCTAACCTATAATAATAATAATGTTCACTTTTCTACGGCGTGATATATCCGTTTAATTCTGGTCAATACGCTTTACAAACCAGTATTAAATATATAATGACAGACTCAATACTCAATAATTATGTACATAATGATTTTATATATGTTTTTTGTTTATATAAACATAGACTGACTACGCTAAAATGCAGTGGACAAAAATAACTAACCAAACATTCACACAAAAACATTGCGTGTGCATACAATACAAAAGATCACTCCTACATAGAGATTTTACATTATTGATACTTAGTGGGTTTGCAATTTGGGGCGAGCTTTTGTTCTTGGGATCTTTGGAGAGCTAACAAAACTAAGGAAATCCAAATAATTCTAGGCTGTTTTCGAAGACGCAGAAAGGGACCCTTGCTTCAGTGTATAAATTTCATGAATAAATTCTGAAGTATATATAATTCACTCACACACGCGCGCGCGCACACAGCACACACACACACACACACACACACACACACACACACACCCACACACACCACACACACACACACCACACACACACACACACACACACACACACACACACAACCACGCCACGCGCGCACACACACACACACACACACACACCACACCACACACGCACGCACCACGCACAACGCACGCACACCACACACACACACGCGCTACACGCACACACACATGCACACAGCACACACACGCACACACACACACACACACACACACACACACACACACACACACACACACACACACACACACACACATGCATCATGCACATGCACACACACACAACACACACACACACCACACACACACACACACACACACACACACACACACACACACACACACACACACACACACACACACACACACATCACACACGACAACACACACGAACACACACACTACACACGCCGCACACACACACACACACAAAACACACACACACCACACACACACACACACACACACACACACACACACACACACACACACAACACACACAACACAACACAACACACATGTACACTGCCGGAAAGGTTAGTAACAAGCTCTTTTTTTTCCGTTCGTTTTTCCGTTCATTCACTTTCAAAAAAAGTGGCACAATTGTGACAATGATACATCAGTTGAAGAAAATGAGCAAAGTGCAGCATGGTGGTGAAGAAGTGATACTGAACAAAAGGTCTATACACACACACACACACACACAAAATTAAAAGCGGAATAAGAAGAAAAAGGCGATAGAGAAAGAGAGGGGGGGAGGGGGGGGGGGGGGGGAGAGAGAGAGAGAGTTCAGACTTCGGAATCTATTACACCAGGATTAAGCATTTGGGCGATTTCCTATTCATACAGTTATTGCTCATCTGCATGACAACACATAGAAAGCTATAGCGAAACTATCGACTACCATAAAAATAGTGATGACGACGATGATGATGATGAAAGAAAGCAGGTCGATGAGAGAGAAAATGATGATGATAATGACAAATATGGATTCAGTACATAATGCCAGAGAGAGAGAAATCCACAACTTCAACGACAAAAACAGAGCTATTCAAATGAGATTTGCGCACGGAGCAAAATAACAGAAAGAAATAATAATCATAATAAAAGCACTTACACACACACACACACACACACACACACACACACACACGCGCGCGCGCGCGCGCGTGCGCGCGCATACACACGGACACACACGCACACGTACACACAAGCACATACACACACACACGCGCGCCGCGCGCGCACACACACACACACGCGCGCGCGCGCACACGCACGCACACGTGCACACGCGCACACGCACGCACACACGCTACACACGCGCACACGCACGCACACACACGCACGCACACATCCCCCCCCCCACCCCACTCCCCTCCCCCTCCACTTCTCTCTATCTCTCTCTAAAAGAAGATACAGATGGTTTATTCGCGCGGCAACGGCTCTAATAAAATACAAACATCATGCACGTCCTAAAATCTAAAATACGCTGTTCACATTGTTGTCGCCGCTGTTGACGCCGTTACTGAGATAGTCCTGGGAAGGGTTGTTGATAAACAGGGGATAACCAGGCTGTTGCCCGTAAGACGGATCCTGACCAATCGCCTGCCCGTTCGCGTCAGTTGGCTCCGACTGGACAGCATGGTCTGTTTGAGAGGGCTGATTTGATTGGACGTTCTGCGCCTGCTGAGCGTGACCTTGTGGCTCAACGGGCCTCGCGGGTTGATTGGCTGCCTGGTTGTCGGTGGGCGTGGCTTGCTGCGTGCCTTGCTGGGGTTGGGGTTGTGGGCTGAACGGTACTGTGTTCACTTTCTGGATGTTGGGGATCTGCAATACACGTTCATAGGTAACCTAGCTAGCGTGCAGTAGACCGACACACACTGGTACTGTACTATACTGCTACTGCTTTCTGGATGTTTTGGATCTGCAACAGACGTTCATAGGGTAACAGAAAATACAGTAGACTGACACACACTGCTACTGTACTATACTGCTGCTGTTATTGCTTTCTGGATGTTGGGTATCTGCAACACACGTTCATAGGGTATAATCTAGCACGCAGTAGACTGACACACACTGGTACTATACTATACTGCTGCTGTTACTGCTGCTACTATTAATTATTATTGCTGCTACTGCTGCTGCTACTGCTACCGCTACTATTCCTACTACTGCCACTAATAGCAGCACTGTTGCTACTGCTACTAATAATAATGCTGCCCCTGCTACTACTACTCCTACTACCAGTGCCACTGTTACTATTACTACTACCTTAATGGTGCTGCTACTACTACTAATATATGTACTGATACTACTAATTCTACTACTAGTACCACTGCTACTACAGCTACTGCTGTTGCTGCTGCTGCTGCTGCTGCTACTACTACTACTATTACTATTATGCTGCTGCTGCTGCTACCACTATTGCTGCTCCTACTACTGCTACTATTACTTGCAATGTTGCTGCTGTTGCTATTACTACTAATGCTGCTGCTACCACTACTGCTAGTATTAATGCCACTATTGCTACTCCTACTACTGCTACTAACAGCACTACTGCTACTACTACTTGTAATGCTGCTGCTGTTGCTGTTACTACTAATTCTGCTGCTACTACTACTAGTGCCAATGCTACTATTACTACTACTACTAATGTTGCTGTAAATGCTGCTAGTACTACTGCTAATGCTCCTACTACTCCTACTACTAGTATCGCTGCTGCTACTACTACTGCTGCTGCTATTAGTACTACTGCTGCTACTACTACATCTGCTACTACTATATTGTTCTCTAGATGATATTTTTAATGGCAGAATACTATACTTTAGGTTCTGTTTGTTGAACGTGGTTTTTGTCATGAGTTGTTTGCAAAGTGAATTAACTCGGGTTCGAGAATAGCGCTTAATAAGAGTTATCTACTACTACTACTACTACTTCTACTTCTGCTGCTGCTGCTGCTGCTGCTGCTGCTTCTACTACTACTACTACTACTACTACTACTACTACTGCTGCTGCTGCTGCTGCTGCTGCTGCTGCTGCTACTACAACCACTACTACTACCACTACTACTACTACTATTCACGCCGATTGGTACAATTATCCATCTGTTTAAATTCTTTTCATCACGCTGCAGAGACGTATGTCATAAGACCTGACAATGAGCGATCTGTAACGTACAAATTACCACGCCACTATTCAC
>JABMCL010000054.1:437500-440000 GCA_018857735.1 Alviniconcha marisindica | reverse complement strand
GCAGACATTTTAATAATTTTGCCGTCTAGGTCATCCAGGCCTCGGGTTCCTGTCTGTTTCAGTTGTAATAGGGCATTGAACACTTCATATATTGCAATTGGTGGAATCGTTAAAGTAGAATTTGATATTTTTGATTCGCAAAAGCGTTTTAAAAAGCTTAAATCATTTAGTTTTGATTGATCGTTGGTAATGACTGTGTCAGATACATTTGCAAAATGACTGTTTAGCTTATCGGGGGGTAATTCTTTGACTGTGACTTGAGGTTTTGATGCATCTTTATTTGTTAGAGTGTTAATGGCCTTCCAAATAGAGCGAGAATCATTTTTTGAGGCGACTAAATTTTGAAAGTATGTTTTTTTGGAAGCACGTATTAAAGATGTCACTTTGTTCCTCTGCTTTTTGAATTCTTCGTGTTTCCTTGCTTTCTGTAGCCTATCTCTTTGATGCATGGCCTCTTCTATCTCCTTTGACAACCATGGAGGTTTCCTTGTGTACTTAACACGCTTGGTCATAAAAGGCGCATGCTTATTATAAACAGAACTAAATGTTTTGTACCAAAACTCAAGAGCTTCATCGGGGTCTGTATACTGGTATACTTGTGAGAGTTGAGAGTGAACCAAGTCAAGCAAAAAAGCATCTTTGTCAAAATGAGTAAAACATCGGTACTGTATTTCTTTATGTGCAGCTTTAGGAATTTTTACACCTTTTTTAAACCATGTAATGCAAATAGGTAAATGGTCACTACAACCACACACAGGGGAACATACTTCGGCAATATTTTGTTTGGTAGTAACATAAATATGATCTATCAAAGTTTCAGAATTCGTAGTAATTCGAGTTGTTTTATCTATTAGTTGATGTAAGTTAAAGTTTTCATACAGCTGATTCCATTTAATATGTGGCTTTAAAAGATTGACGTTAAAGTCTCCTAGTAATATTATTTCTTTTGCTTCTAGACAAACGGCATCCATCATTAAAGTGAATCCATCAAACCAGTCAGTACGTTCGGAAGGGTTCCTGTATGTGAATCCCACGAGAATTGGTTTACTTCGCTTTAGACATACTTCTATCCAGATAGATTCAGTATTGTGTTGTTCTAGATGCGAGGCACGCTTTAGGTTAACTGAGTGGGAAAAGTATAACAACAGACCTGTGTCTTTATGGGTTTTGGGGTCTAGGCGCATAACGTTGTAACCAGGCATTGATACGTCAGAATCAGATACATGATTTGATAATCGGGATTCTGCAAAACAAAATACATGAAAGTTTCTTCCAGAATTGAACAGAATTGAGGAGATATCAGTAAGTTTGTTAATGGCATGATTAATGTTTAAGTACCCTATTCTTAGTCCATCCTTAGATGGCCAGGTGTTTATAGTTATAGGCATAGTAACAAAGAAAAAGAAATAGTGAAACCTAAATTATGTACACTGTGGAGTAAAGTTTAAAAAATAAAAATAAAAATAACAAAACAACACTTAATTACCGAAGTTAAGTAATGAACAATATGACACGCGTAAGCAATCAATAATTATACAAAACGTTTTACACGATATTCAGCCTTACTAGAAGAGCAATGAACGGCAGCAAAACACAATGACAGTCAAAATATAAACTTTTTGCAAACAATCAGTCTTAATTATCCGCTTCAGTGACTACACAAGTATTAGCTGTTACAGTATAAGCAATACCAGCCCAGCCATCTGCAACATACATGCGCGCGTACACACACACACACACACACACACACACACACACACACACACACACACACACAGAGAGAGAAGGGGGGACAGAGAGAGAGAGAGACAGAGACAGACAGACAGACAGACAGACAGACAGACAGAAACAGAGACAGAGGGAAAGTGAGAGGAAGATAGAGGGAGAGAGAAAAGAAAGAAAAGAGAAAGAAAAGAAGAAAAGAAATAGAGAGAGAGTAGAGAGGAGAGAGAGGAGGGGAGAAAGACAGACAGACCAGAGATACTTCACACCATAGGACTCCCTCAGCGCCAACATCAAAACATTCGGAAAAAACCCATTTGGAGAAAAAAAAGAGCGCCAATGCACTTAATCTCCATGCTACTTAATTAATGTGTCCTGCTAGCGATATTAGGCTACGCCTCGTTTATATCCGTGCCTTTTGTGCACAGACTACGTGTTTGTCGTCTACCTTGGTGACCGAGTTTTAAACGAGTCAAGGTGTTGCGAGCTGTAATACTTTTTCAAGTATCGTGAGAATTGTTGACAACCGGTTGCGTGTTTGTTTTTGTTGTTGTTGTTGTTTTTCTGGCACAAAAATGCACTAAGTTTATACAGCTCTTTTCCGTAGTTTTGTTGTCGTGTATGAGCCAGTTTCCTCCCTGAAAAGATAAATATATATATATAAATGTGTCGTTTTCTCAGAACAAGTGTTTTGCCAGGTTCTGTCGTGTGTGTGTGTGTAGTTTTGTTTGCTTGCTTGTTTATTGTTTTCTTGTTGTTGTTGTTGTTTTGCTTTTTG
>JABMCL010000054.1:417500-427500 GCA_018857735.1 Alviniconcha marisindica | reverse complement strand
ATAAATCTTCGGTATCCGTACCTCTCTCTCTCTCTCTCTCTCTCTCTCTCTCTCTCTCTCTCTCTCTCGAATTTGTACTCATCAGTAGGTTAATTAGCAATGACTGTTGTTACGTTTGGAGTGTATGGGCATGCAGATAAGACTACCACAAAGCAACAAAATACCTAAACACTACATTACAATCTGTCAGCACTCTCATCAGTTAAAAAGTTAATACAAAAGCAGCCTTAAACATTATTATATCTAGCAAGTGCGCGTGCACGCCCTCGCACACACACACACACACACACACACACACACACACACACACACACACACACACACACACACACTCGTGTTCACTACCACAACCACACACAAAACACAACCGCCACAACATTGCATACCACCACCACCACAACAACAATAACAGCAACAAAAACACACAATAAAGAAAGTAAGAAGAGATTACGTAAAGTATTCAAGTATAATGTATTGCAAAATACGTACATTCTAGTCATGTAAAAAATGAGAAAGTATATTGAAAGTATGACATTCTTTTTTCAATGAGTTAACAAATTTGCGAAGATTATTTCCTGACATCGTGTACCTTCAAAAGAATACCAGCTCATAATCGTTCAAGAAAGGGTTAAAAAGGTCGCTGCTCTTAATGCAATGGGGACAACACAAAACGTGCGCAGGTGTTCGGGGAGTTAACCTCTTTTCCCAAGCAACAGAATGCCAGGGAAGCAATGAAAACTGTTTGCTGGTCTTGCTTCGGTTGTTGCATGCATGGCGTTGGGGTGTCTGAAAGTGTTGTAGAATGTTCGGTTTTCATTTGTCATCGTTTGCCTAGCTAGATATCAATCTGTTACTTGATTCTTCAACACTTCACGACGCTCCAGCACCAATAATAAAAAAAACAAGACAAGTAGATAGTTTTCATTTTTCATTGATAATCGATTACCTGTTAGTTTGTTGCTTGGAAAGGGAATTTACCCTGAAAACATACGCATGTATTGTGTTGTCCGACTTTCGCTTTGTTCGTCTGACTTTAAAGTGTGATAGTATTGAAACATTCTCAACATTCGCCTGGTGTCCCTCATTGTTCATCTGACTGTTCATTGTGACAGTAGGCCAAGTCCGCTTGTTCATTGTGATAGTATCTTTTCTAATTCCACTGACATCCGCCACAGCTGCAGCAAGCCTGTAGCCCAGCAACACTTTAACTCTGCCGGTGATACCACTGCGGACGTCAGAATTAAAGGCTTATGGCAATGGCAGGGGGACTCCTTTCAACGAAAACACATGGAGTCTCACAACATCCAGAAACTGGGCACCATGTCCCCTGGTGGACTGAATGAAAAATGTTCAGTCTTCCTGTAGCCCTTGTGTGTGTGTGTGTGTGTGTGTGTGTGTGTGTGTGTGTGTGTGTGTGTGTGTGTGTGTGTGTGTTGGTGTGTGTGTGTGTGTGTGGGTGTGTGGTGTGTGTGTGTGTGTGTGTGTGTGTGTGTGTGTGTGTGTGTGTGTGGGGTGTGTGTGTGTGTGTGTGTGTGTGTGTGTGTGTGTGGGTGTGTGCGTGTTTATTCATAATTACGAGGGTAGATCGTGCTCCTAATTTTCGTCATTTTGATGACGTCGTTTTTATTGTAAATATTTATTCTGAATAATTTCTTCTTCTTTTTCTTCTTCTTTTTTGTGTTTTTGTTTTTTGTTTTTGTTTTACATCAACTCCTTGACTGTCCTGTTCTTTGCTTCCTTCTTTTGTCGTCTGTCTTCTTGCACTCGAAGAAGACAATGTTTGTCAAAAGTGCTTGTGTTTCCTTGTGTGTCGTGGCATTTCCCTAAATCTATTCTAATTGTGCTTCGTTCACCTGACTGTCCGCTGTGACGCCGTGACGTCGTCCCTCGCTGCCCTGTTCCTTACTGTTCATCTGACTGTTCATTGCTATAGTATGTTGCCTTGGTTCACCTGACTGTCCGCTGTGACACCGTGACGTCGTCCCTCGCTGCCCTGTTCCTTACTGTTCATCTGACTGTTCATTGTTATAGTATGTTGCCTTCGTTCACCTGACTGTCCGCTGTGACGCCGTGACGTCGTCCCTCGCTGCCCTGTTCCTTACTGTTCATCTGACTGTTCATTGTTATAGTATGTTGCCTTCGTTCACCTGACTGTCCACTGTGACGCCGTGACGTCGTCCATCGCTGCCCTGTTCCTTACTGTTCATCTGACTGTTCATTGTTATAGTATGTTGCCTTGGTTCACCTGACTGTCCGCTGTGACGCCGTGACGTCGTCCCTCGCTGCCCTGTTCCTTACTGTTCATCTGACTGTTCATTGTTATAGTATGTTGCCTTGGTTCACCTGACTGTCCGCTGTGACACAGTGACGTCGTCCCTCGCTGCCCTGTTCCTTACTGTTCATCTGACTGTTCATTGTTATAGTATGTTGCCTTGGTTCACCTGACTGTCCGCTGTGACGTCGTGACGTCGTCCCTCGCTGCCCTGTTCCTTACTGTTCATCTGACTGTTCATTGTTATAGTATGTTGCCTTCGTTCACCTGACTGTCCACTGTGACGCCGTGACGTCATCCCTCGCTGCCCTGTTCCTTACTGTTCATCTGACTGTTCATTGTTATAGTATGTTGCCTTGGTTCACCTGACTGTCCGCTGTGACGTCGTGACGTCGTCCCTCGCTGCCCTGTTCCTTACTGTTCATCTGACTGTTCATTGTTATAGTATGTTGCCTTCGTTCACCTGACTGTCCGCTGTGACGCCGTGACGTCGTCCCTCGCTGCCCTGTTCCTTACTGTTCATCTGACTGTTCATTGCTATAGTATGTTGCCTTCGTTCACCTGACTGTCCGCTGTGACGCCGTGACGTCGTCCCTCGCTGCCCTGTTCCTTACTGTTCATCTGACTGTTCATTGCTATAGTATGTTGCCTTCGTTGACCTGACTGTCCGCTGTGACGCCGTGACGTCGTCCCTCGCTGCCCTGTTCCTTACTGTTCATCTGACTGTTCATTGTTATAGTATGTTGCCTTCGTTCACCTGACTGTCCACTGTGACACCGTGACGTCGTCCCTCGCTGCCCCGTCCCTTACCGTTTGCCCGCTGGGTGCACCCCCACCCCCTGGTCCTGGTTGATGGTGGCCGACTGACGTTGGTTGGTCAACACGAAGGGAACGAGGCCGGCCAGGCCGCCGAGCTCCTCCCGGGCCTGACCCTGACCCTGACCCTGACCCTGGCCCTGGCCCTGGCCTTGACCTTGACCTTGTGCGCGACCTTGGTTTGGACCGCCGGCCCCGTTCCTCGTGGAGACCGCTGCAATGGCCGAAGCGCGCCCTCCGGTCTCCGCCCGATTTGGCACTTGACCTTGAGCTTGGCCTTGCCCTTGCCCTTGACCTTGACGACCGGGGAAGTTGAGGAAGCCTCCTCGGACGTTGCCGAACTTGCCCTGGTTACCGAGCTGTTGCCCCGGAACGAACCCGACACGACGAGCAGGAAAACCTATGGGGCTGCCAGGGCGGGCGAAAGCGGGGTTGCCGCCAAGGGCGAAGCCAGGGTTGCCGCGAGCGAAGGCTGGGTTTCCGACTGGAGCGAAGGCCGAATTGCCGACTGGGCCGAAGGCTGGGTTGCCGCCAAGGGCGAAGCCAGGGTTGCCGACTGGGGCGAATGCAGGGTTTCGCGGAAGGGCGGGGTTTCTCGCGGCGGACTGTGACAGACGGAGAGGGGCTTGAGCAGGCTGAAGACGACAGACAGGGAGATGGGCGTGTTACTGTGGACAGACAGGGAGATGGACGTGTTACTGTGGACAGACAGGGAGATGGACGTGTTACTGTGGACAGACAGGGAGATGGACGTGTTACTGTGGACAGACAGGGAGATGGGCGTGTTACTGTGGACAGACAGGGAGATGGGCGTGTTACTGTAGACAGGGGCAGGGCGGTCTGGGCAGACAAAGGGCGTGTTACTGTGGACAGACAGGGAGATGGGCGTGTTACTGTGGACAGACAGGGAGATGGGCGTGTTACTGTGGACAGAAGGGAGATGGCTGTTATGTGGACAGACAGGGAGATGGACGTGTTACTGTGACAGACAGGGAGATGTGCGTGTTACTGTGGACAGATAGGGAGATGGACGTGTTATTGTGGACAGACATGGAAATGGACGTGTTACTGCGGACAGATAGGGAGATGTGCGTGTTACTGTGGATAGACAGGGAGGTAGATGTGTTACTTTAGACAGACAGGGAGATGGGCGTGTTACTGTGGACAGACAGGGAGATGGGCGTGTTACAGTGAGAGACAGGGAGATGGGCGTGTTACTGTAGACAAACAGGGCGATGGACGTGTTACTGTGGACAGACAGGGAGGTGGAGGTGTTACTGTGGACAGACAGGGAGATGGGCGTGTTACTGTGGACAGACAGGGAGATGGGCGTGTTACTGTGGACAGACAGGGATATGGACGTGTTACAGTTACAGACAGGGAGGTGGGCGTGTTACTGTGGACAGACAGGGAGATGGACGTGTTACTGTGGACAGACAGGGAGATGGACGTGTTACTGTGGACAGACAGGGAGATTGACGTGTTACTGTGGACAGACAGGGAGGTGGACGTGTTACTGTGGACAGATGTGGACAAGGAGATTGGCGTGTTACTGTGGACAGGAAGGGAGATGGACGTGTTACTGTGGACAGATGTAGACAGACAGGGAGATCGACGTGTTTCTGTGGACACAGGGAGATGGACGTGTTACTGTGGACATGTGTAGACAGACAGAGAGATCGACGTTTTACTGTGGACATGTGTGGACAGGGAGATCGACGTGTTACTGTGGACAT
Source organism: Alviniconcha marisindica (assembly GCA_018857735.1). Taxonomy (NCBI): domain Eukaryota; kingdom Metazoa; phylum Mollusca; class Gastropoda; family Provannidae; genus Alviniconcha; species Alviniconcha marisindica. The sequence goes on along the minus strand of JABMCL010000054.1, from coordinate 422,676 downwards.
GTGTGGACAGACAGGGAGAGATTGGCGTGTTACAGTGGACAGTCGACGTGTTACTGTGGACAGACGTCGACAGACAGACGTCGACAGACAGGGAATTCGACGTGTTACGGTGGACAGTCACGGAGAGGGGTTACTGTGGACATAATTATGCTAACAGGGAGATCGACATTAGATTGCATTGCATTGTATAGTATTGCATTATATTCTATTGCATTGTATTGCATCACATTGTATAGTATTGCACTGTATTCTATTGCATTGCATTGCATCACATTGTATCGTAATGCACTGTATTCTATTGCATTGCATCACATTGTGCATAATGCATTGTATTATATTGCATTGCATTGCATCACATTGTGTCGTAATGCACTGTATTATATTGCATTGCATTGCATCACCTTGTGTCGTAATGCACTGTATTCTATTGCATTACATCACATTGTGTCGTAATGCATTGTATTCTATTGCATTGCATCACATTGGGTCGTAATGCACTATATTATATTGCATTGCATTGCATCACATTGGGTCGTAATGCACTGACCTGGTTTCCATCGCCTGCCTGGTTGCCGACACCTGCAGGAACACCTGCAGTAGCACCTTGGCCCCCTGCCGCTCCGCCGTTAGCACCTGCTGCAGCCACAGTAGGACCCGCGCCGCCTCCTCCAACGGGTACCCCGCCCGCTCGGGGGATGCCGCGCCACCAGCCACCCCTACCCGGCCAGGCGGCCCTGGGGTTAGCAGCGCCGTGTGCGAATGGTGCCGCTCCTGCATTGGGCTGCTGACCTAGCAAGCCGCCAGCGTTTGGTAAGGCGCTACGCAAGGCCAAAAAAACAAAAAAGATCGTTAACCCTTCCACTGCTATGCATGCCGTGCCGACACTCGGAAAACGAGTAATAAAAGTGCCAAATTTGAAATGGTTAAGGAGGCCGTACGGAATCTTAGGGACGTGGAGGCCATGGCCAGGAAGTCCATCTTGACTTTTCACATAACTCCAGAGCTCTGATGAGAGACCGTTCGTTCAATGTTGCTTTACGTTCACACAGACCGTACGTTCAATGTTGCTTTACGTTCACACAGAGACCGTACGGACCATTAGGGATGGGGAGCCCGGAAGGCCACCTCTTCTTGCTCACAGCTCCAGAGCTCTGATGAGAGACAGTTCGTCCACTTTTGCTTTACGTCCACAGAGACAGTAGATGTGGAGGCCGGGACGCCCACCTCGACTTTACACACGGCTCCTTAACTCTGAGACATTTAGTGTTCAATGTTGCCTTACGTCCACAGAGACCGTACGGAATAGTAGGGACATGGAGCCCAGGACGTCCACCTCGACCTTTAGACAGCTCTGAGACATTTAGAATTCAATGTTGCCTTACGTCCACAGAGACCGTACGGAATAGTAGGGACATGGAGCCCAGGACGTCCACCTCGACCTTTAGACAGCTCTGAGACATTTAGAATTCAATGTCGCCTTACGTCCACAGAGACCGTACGGAATAGTAGGGACATGGAGCCCAGGACGTCCACCTCGACCTTTAGACAGCTCTGAGACATTTAGAATTCAATGTCGCCTTACGTCCACAGGACCGTACGGAATATATAAATGGAGCAATATATACACAGCTCCTACTCATCGAACAACATATTATATATATATATATATATATATATATATATCATATGATTATATTATATAAGACGAGAAGCTAAAATAGCCTCACCCGCGTCGTCAAAGCCTGGGCACCAGCAATCTGCACCTGGTTGATGGAGGGTTGCTGAAACTGACCAATGGCTGCGGGTCCAACTCGACCGGCGAGCTGCACACAGAGAACGGACATCACGTGCAGGCTTTTGTTCGTTAATAGACGATCTTCGGAAATCCAGGGGACTGCACTCGGTAAGTGCCTACGGGAATGGACCTGTATACACACACACACACACACACACACAACACACACACACACACACACACACACACACACACCACACCACACACACACACACACACACACACACACACACACACCACACACACACACACACACACACACACACACACACAACACACACAACAGCACAGAGAACAAACAACAACAACACATGCAAACACACACACACACACACACACACACACACACACACACACACACACACACACACACACACACACACACACTGAGCACAACACACACACACACACACACACACACACACACACACACAACACACACACACACACACACACACACACCGACCACACACACACACGCACGGACCCATATGCACACGTGCAGCTTACCACGGGTACGGCAGCCTGGTTGTTCTGCACGCAGTTGATCTGTTGCTGGTTAGTGCAGCGGCGGGCTTGCCGATCGAAAAAGGGTTGGGCTCTGGGGCAGCCGAGACGGTAGGCGACTCCGTTCTGACATCGTATGAACGTCACGCAGCTGCCGCCGTCGTTGTAGTCTCCGAAATTGTTGGGGCAGAGGTGCTGCTGGCCGACGGCCACGCGGATAGTGACGATCAGCGCCGCTGTTGGCAACAGTGATTGTTACAATGATGGAGGTGGTACACGGCTTAGCGGGCCTGTGCCGCGCTAGACCCACGGCCATTGGTGTTCACGATGAAAAGCAACGTCCATGTGGGACTGACTCAGACACGGACAGACACGGACACAGACACGGACAGACAGACAGACAGACAGACAGACACACACAACACACACACACACACACACACACACACACACACACACACACACACACACACACACACAACACGACAGACAGACAGACAGACAGACAGACAGACACACACACACACACACACACACACACACCACACACACACACACACACACACACACACACACACACACACACACACACACACACACACACACACACACACACACACACACACACACACACACACACACACACACACACACACACACAACACACACACACACAGCACACTACACACACGGACAGACACACACAGACACACACACACACACGACAGACACACAACACACACACACACACACACACACACACACACACACACACACACACACACACACACACACACACACACACACACCAACAACAATAACATTTTAACATTTAAAACTGACCAGCTACTGCATGGAATGAAATCAGTATGTCATAAAATACAACAATAACACGCGATGAACAATTGAGAAGAAGAAAACAACAAGAGAGAGGAGAGAGAGAGAGAGAGAGAGAGAGAGAGAGAGAGAGAGAGAGAGAAGAGAGAGAGAGAGAGAGAGAGAGAGAGAGAGAGAGAGAGAGAGAGAGAGAGAGAGGGGGGGGGCAGGCAGGCAGGCAGGCAAACAGACAGACAGACAGAGAGGCAAGCAGGCAGGCAAACAGACAGACAGACAGAGAGAGAGAGAGAGAGCCCAGGGCACCAAAAATTAATGAACAAAGTGATAAATAAACGACCCGATAACACGATAACCAAAACTTACCAAACACAAGAGACACCAGGTTAAACCCCATCTTGGCTTCTTTAGTGACAACCTAATGCTGCGAAATTTGCCTTTATAGAAGTTGCTTCTGGGCATGACGTAATCTTGTGTGCGGTACCGCAAGCAAACACACCTCCCTTCCCTCCGCGTAAAAAATGGATGTAAAACAACGAACACTTTGTTGCTGTCAAACTGTCCTTTATTTATATTTTTCTTCTTCTTCTTCTTCTTCTTCTTTCTTTCTTTTTTTCTTCTTTTTTTCTTCTTCGTTTTTGTCGCTGAAATCTCGAGAAGTGAAACCTTTTTGCAAAGACACCAGGAGAACATGTGATGAATTTGTAGCCTACGTTATCCTTTATTCTTTGACACGAGTGCCTTTCTCACTAACAGCTGAACCTTTCTCGCTGACATATATCTGACTCTTTCACTGCCATCTGACTCTCTTTCACTGCCATCTGCCATCTGACTCTCTTTCACTGCCATCTGCCATCTGACTCTCTTTCACTGCCATCTGACTCTCTTCACTGCCATCTGCCATCTGACTCTCTTTCACTGCCATCTGACTCTCTTTCACTGCCATCTGCCATCTGACTCTCTTTCACTGCCATCTGACTCTCTTTCACTGCCATCTGCCATCTGACTCTCTTTCACTGCCATCTGATCCTAACCTTTTCATTGTCATCTGAACCTTTCTTACTAACATCTGAACCTTTCTTACTAACATCTGAACCTTTCTTACTAACATCTGAACCTTCTACTTACTTCATCTGACCTTCTTACTACATCTGAACCTTTCACTAACATCTGCCCTTTTCTTACTCTCTTAACCTTTCTTACTAACATCTGAACCTTTCTTACTAACATCTTAACCTTTCTTACTAACATCTGAACCTTTCTTACTAACATCTGAACCTTTCTCATCGTGACATCTTAGCCTTTCTCATTGACATCTTAGCCTTTCTCATTGACACCTGGACCGCTTTTCACTGACATCTAAACTTTTCTCACAGACATTCTCGCTGATGTCTGAACCTTTTACCCTCTTGCGATTGCGTGAAGTAGGTTTACGTTGTTACGTAACTGGTTAGTTGGTCAATCAGCCAGGATAGCAAGCCAACCAACAATTGATCACATGCCTCGGCTTGTCGTGACGCCACTCTTTTCCATCCATCCATCCATCCATCCATCCAGCAAGCAAGCAAGCAAGCAATATAGAAACGACTGGTTACAGTGAACTGACGAAGCAACCAACAACGTTTTTACAAACTGATAACGGTGTGACAACCGCAGCTGCTCAACAATCCCAGCTTCAAACAGATTCTGGTGATTTGTGCCTATGCCTGCCTGCTGTCTGTCTGTCTGTCCGTCTGTCTGTCCCTCCTTGTCTACCTGTCTGTCTATCTGCCTGCCTCTTTGTGTCTGCCTACCTGACTGCCTGTGTGTCTGTCTGGTGGTCTCTGCCTCTCTCTGTCTCTGTCTCTTTCTCTCTGTGTTTCTGCCTGTCTGCGTGTCTGTCTGTCTGTCTATGTCTCTCTCTCGTCTAACCCACGACCCTCCTCTCTGTCTCTCTGTTTCTGTCTCTTTCTGTCTGTCTGTCTGTCTGCCTGCCTGTCTGCCTGCCTGCCTGTCTGCCTGCCTGTCTGTCTGTCTGTCTGTCTGTCTGTCTGTCTGTGT
>JABMCL010000054.1:397500-412500 GCA_018857735.1 Alviniconcha marisindica | reverse complement strand
CCGCGCTTTCAACGGAAGTAAAGTGAGGAACCCCGGTCTGTTATCTGTTTGGGGGGATCGCGTGTAAAAGCAAAATGTTTGTGCGATTAGGGGTAAACGTTAAAAATAACGCTCGGGCCAAATCACTTTGGTTGTTGCGAGTGTTTTGCTGTATTATGTTGCATTGCACTGTTGCAATATTGATAATAAATGCACGAGTGTTAGTTACTGGACACCCCTTCCTAAGTTGCGAAAAGTTTGTTGCGATACTGATAACAAATGCATGAGTGTTGATTACTGGACACCTTTTCGTAAGTTACTTAAACAATCAGCTATACTGGCCAGTTCAACACATTCTTCCTTTCTTGGTGATGTGTTTTGGTCTGTAGCTCATCTTGCATGACAGGGGAGGTAACGCAGCAAATGACACAGCTGCCCCAACAGTTCAATTAAAATCACTCAGTGTCACAGTGATTCACACTCACACTTACACTAGTTACAGAATAGAATTTCACACAAACTTTAACTTTTTCAATTTCAGTTTTTATTGTCAATCTGTCTAAAACATGTTGAACAACATGGTGCTTGGACATAGGTGACTGAACCACCCAGTAACAATTGTAATTATGGATTAACAACAACAACAGTAATAATAATAATTATTATTATTATTACATTTATCATGTGCTCATCAATGCCCTGAGTGCTCACATGATACATTAAGTGATAAACCTAAATATGGTATTCTATACACATAGAGCACAAGTCCCACCAAAACAACCCACACAAATTAAAGCACCACATGGAAAGAAATATATTACTATTATTATTGTGAAGATGCTGACTTGTAGTTCAGGGTTTGTGTTAACAGGTAATATCCAGTATTTTAAAAGCTGAGATCAGCACATACCAGCTAATGGGGGAAAAATCAGCAATTGGTCAGATGTACCTGGGTTATTTTTATTTTTTTGCTCGACTGGTTCTAAAAAGAGAAAGAAAGAAACACAACACAAACAGACAGAGAGAGGGAGATAGTATAAATAAAATTGTGTGTGTGTATGTATGTGTGTGTGTGTTCTAGACTGGGAAGGGAGCAGGGTGTTTGCTAACCTAGTAGAGCTTTAGTAGTGGTATAGACAGTCAACAATTAACATGTATATATATATATATATATATATATATATATATATGACTTAGTGCCAAAAGGTGGGCAAGAAAAGAGGACAGAGGTACTAGAAAATAAAGTTGACAGGATGTGAGTGAGTAATGCATTTTTTGAATGAACACATGTGAAGTCATCCACCAATCAAGGGAGAAGGCAGTGCTGCTCTTTGTTCCGGAGAAATTTGACTTTCAGTGTGATTTGTGATAAGATGTTGAACATTACACATTACAAGAAGCCCACATCACTGTGCTGCTAATCATGCAGTAAACTGTGAAAACCCAACTGATCTTACAAGATGTGATCCACCATGAGTATTACCAAGTAAACTGTTGTTGTTCTGTGTCACACAGAACAGCATGCTTCGCATAGTTTGTTGCAATACATAACGTTCAACATACAGCCAATCTTGAACATTTTTAAATGAATAAAAAGCAACACATTTTGGAACATAAACAGTTATTCTTTAATAGAACAATATGTGACAAGGATGATTTGATGATTTTTTCCGCTCAAATTTAAGCTTTCTTGACATAAACAGCAAATGATGTAAGAAATATGTTGAACATTACTATTTCAACAAGATGTACAATGCTGTTTGTTTCTTGATGAAAATGATAAATCAGTAACTTTTTATTACAGTAGAGTATAAAGACATAACTATTTCCATGTGAACAGTTGTTGCTGCTTTAATTTTGTTGTAGTGGATAGCATAATGTTAAATAGACGACATGGTACTTTGTTTTTCATAACAAAATAAATAAATACTTATTATTTAACAAACAAGTAAGTGTTTTGTAAGAGAAAATGGAGCAAGTAAGAGTGAGTGCAACTTTTGCTGCTTTTGGGTGTCACAGGAAAACACACACGCAGCCTGTCATCCATGCGTTTCTCTAGTCATGTTGACTCGGGTGCCTAGGACAAAAATAGTTGAACAGTTAATTTAAAAGTGAAAGAATTAATAATAATAAATAGAAAAAATCGTAATAAATATTACTAAAAAAAATCACAGCCAAAGAATAATGCTATTAAGATCGGCACCTTACATTTTTAGAACTCTGGAAGGCAGACAGGCATGGTCACTATAATTATGTCGAACGTTATTATTTCCACAGCTCGTGTTGTAATCGTAATGTTCAACATCTAACTTGACGACTTTAACCTGCGTAAATTCGAACTGTCTACCATATATGATGATTTGTTTGAAGACGTAGTTTGTAAACAAAATGAACTGCGTTAAGCGCAAGCAAAAAATGTAAAGAGTACGATCAGAATATACTGTTTATAACCAATCTGCTGTCGCACATTACGATTTCAACACGCACCCATGTTGTAAGAAACTCGGTGAAAACAAATTTTCGAAAGCATCTAACAAACTTTAGATCGACAGCAACCAAAACTCACTCTGTATTCTAACATTCCGATACTTTTAAAAGATTCGGCATATACCAATATAAATATCATCGTATAACCGGAAGATATGACTAAATCTCTGATGAACGTTTAAATAAAGTTGGACGTTACGGTCTTCGAAAATATTACCACACACCTTTCGCATATCAGAACGTCTCTTCCATACGGCCATGTGCTAAAAGCAAATGACCCTGATGTATAACATGGCTGACCGGAAGTAGTGCAAAAGCGCAAAAACTTATTTTTTTTTCCTTTTGCTTGTTTAATTTAATACGTTGCTGAACGTTATTTATTGCAACAATTTTATGAAGAATGGCAAAATATATTTTAAAAACTACCCAGACATTTGGCAGTAAAATAAAACATTGGCGCCTGATGCAGTGACGTACCACAGTGACTGGAGTAAAGTTTCGACGAAAGAGAAAGTCCGTTCTTCACTAGATTGTCGGCGATGCTGGTCATGAAACATTTCAACACACATAACGTTCGACTGAAGGATATTTCGGAGCCTCTAACTCCAAAAACAAAACTTAGTGATAATCGATTTTATATGCACTGTGTAAAGCGATATCTCCTCTGTGCAAATCGGTGACTAAGGTAATGTTTTGATTCGTCATGTACGTGAATGAAAGCATCGAAAGCACTCACTGTGAGCGTGTCCGTTTTCAGGGGTTGAATTTCGTCGCGCTTTTCACTTTCAAAAAATTATATTTCTCCAGCTGCTCCAGATTTGGAGCTCATATTGTTTCCACTGTAATACTGACCAATTATGAACGCACACACAAAGCAACAACAAGACGAAGTGTTTGAAACAGATTTTATTGACAGTCAAAAATTGGACCCCCCATTTGCGCACCTTTTGGCACTAAGTCATATATGACCAGTTACAGTGACTGGCTGACCAGGTTTCCACAAAACCACATTCACCACATTATGCTTGTAGATGTCACAACAGCTTGAAAATGTCTAGCCTGATCACTGCAGTTGCAACAACATAATTGCAACAATCCATGCAATTTGGTTTTGTGCTGTTCTTAATAATATTCTTGATGTTTATCTCATACCTGTAATTATGAATTACACAATATGCCAGACACTACGACACTTGACAGTGCAGAAGTTTAGCATAGTAATTTATTTTAAATTAATAGCAAAATAGCAGCAGCAACAGTGATCTGGTTTACATCATGTAAAATTGATCAAAACATACAAAAACAAATGTGCAAATTGTCAGCACAGTTGATGAACAGTGTGACTGAAAAATGCGAGTTGTCTTTTGCAGTTTATTTGCTTGCCAAAATGGACTGTCAGGGAAATTGATTTTGTTTTTATCTGGTTTTGTTGTTGTTACAGGTTAAACAGGAACTGAGGAAGGAAGTTTGCGATTGGTCAACAGGGCAAGAGGCCATAGTTTCACTTTCAGGACTGACGATGACGTCTCGGGGCCAACAAGAGACCAGCAAGCTTCGGCAGAACATGGAGGATCAGTTGGACAGGCTGATGCAGCAGCTGGCAGATTTAGAGGAATGCAAGTCCGTGACAATTTACATTACACTTTACAGTCTACCATCCAAGCCTGACTACATCCTGGCAATGTGGCATTTTTACTCTTCTGTGAATCATGATCACAAACATGCATGCACATGTGTACATAACTACATAGATACATTATGCTCTCTCTCTCACTCTCTCTCTCTCTCTCTCTCTCACACACACACACACACACACACATGCACGTGCACATGTGTAGTTTTGAATTAGTTTACTATTTACAGTTAAAAGTGTACTCCCCACCTCCTTTTCCCCCCTTCACCAAATGGGATGAAAAGGTCACATATAAAATATTATGTATCTTAATATTGGTATGCTAATAATGTAATATATACCAAGTTTGTAATTGTCAGGGCAGAGCGCTCTATGTTGTTGTGCAACAGCTGATTCTGGTGCTTCTTATTCCAGATACTGACTGGTTTACAATAACTTACATAGTGAACTGTGTGACAGCTGTTGGTGAAACATACTTTACAGTGCTGTGACAACTGTCATTGTGACATAGTTACACTTCTGTGTGACCACTGTCATCATGACATAGACTGCTGTGTGACAACTGTCATCATGGCACAGTTTACACTGCTGTGTGGCAGCTGTCATCATGGCATAGTTTATACTGCTGTGTGACAGCTCTCATCATGGCACAGTTTACACTGCTGTGTGACAGCTCTCATCATGGCACAGTTTACACTGCTGTGTGACAGCTGCCATCATGGCAGTTTATACTGCTGTGTCATAATAACTTTAGTCAGGACATATATATATATTTCTGTGTGACTACTGTTGCCAGGGCAGGTAATAATTTACACTGATAAGTGTCAAGTGATGACTTTTGTCAGGTCACACTTTACACCTACAGCTGCTGTGTGACAACTTTACACTACTATACTGTGTGATGACTGTTGTCAGGTCACACTTTACACCTACAGCTGCTGTGTGACAACTTTTGTAAGGTCATAGTTTATACTGCTGATTGATGTGATATCTGTTTATACTGCTGATTGATGTGATATCTGTTTATACTGCTGATTGATGTGACATCTGTTTATACTGCTGATTGATGTGACATCTGTTTTGATGTGACATCTGTTTATACTGCTGATTGATGTGACATCTGTTTATACTGCTGATTGATGTGACATCTGTTCTCAGGGTATAATAATTATTATAGTCATGATAGTGTAACTATGCAGGCAGGGATTCTAGCAGTGTTACTGGTACATGACTGCTGTTACCTTAAATATAATACAAATAATGTTGACCAGTCTTTTTGTTTTCAGAGAGGACATGGAAGAGGATGAGTACGAGGAAACAAAGAATGAAACACTGGAACAGCTAAAGGAATTCAAAACATCCCTGGACAAGATGTTGGAAGGAAACTTGTCACTGGTTGACCAGCTTGGAGGAATGCAATTGGTCAGTGTTATGAACATCTGAAATGTTATCTGTACCATAAGTAATGAAAATAAAATAAAATGTCACTGAAGTATATGAAATAATATAAAGCACACAGGTCTACACATCTTATCCTGTGGTATTGAGGACTAGAAATTACAATACAATACAAAACAACTTTATTGTCTCTGTGTAGAGAAATTTGCTTTCTGGCTCGTCATTTACATAAAAACATTCAGTACAGTTAACAATAAAACATCAACAACTCAATGAAACACAGAGCTTTCTTCTGGTCAGACCAGTGACTCACAAACTTTGTAGGTCTCCTGTGATTTTCACTCGTTCTCAAACATGACTGAACTGCAAATAAAAGAGAGAGACTGACTACACACAGATGGGGGTCTGTTAACACTTTTTTCTGTGTTGTCATGGCTTGTGTGGTGCATTCATTTTTGTCATGTTGGACGTTCACTACCCGTCAGTCTTTGGAGTACTCAGGCCTGTGGGCCACCGATCCAAACGCATAGATGATAGAAAGTTATTTAAAGTGAACACTATTTATTATCACAAAGCACAGCATGAGAATTTTGGGGGTAAGCCCCCTTTTCAAGCTACAGAACAACACTTAAACAACAGTTAACTCATTCAAGACGCCACAAAATGGCGCACTTGGCTCCTGTAGAAGCACTGGTTTTGCCCGTTTAAAAAAAATCAGTAAATAAACTGCTAGGAATAATACAATAAACAGATACATTTTTAGAAAGGTTGGGATGTGTACTTGTCAGATAAATAATCCATAGAGTCGTATCATATACCTTTCTCTGTCCCAACAGCAAAGCGGGAACTGTCCAAACACAGGAAGAAAAAAAGTTTTATTCTACTGGTTGCACGGATCCCAATGATGAAAATGAAGATGTTATTATCGCTGCCACTCGAGTCCGCCTCAAGATCTACTGGCACAAACTCCTCGCCAGAATCAACAATGTTCTCTTCAGAACCACTGTCCGAAAAATCTTCTAAATCTGAGCCCTCATTTAGTACCAATTCCACAGTTTCCCTCGCCGAGTAATGCATGTTCACTCTGCCATTTTGAAATGTACAACTTTCGTTAGTTTGACATACATGTTACAAATGCCAAAACAGACAAAGGAACACTCGACTGGACTAAGGGGGATTACCGAAAATGTCCGAAATTGATGCAGTTAGTGTAATATAATTGCCTCCAGTCAACTGGAAAGTCGATAAGACCGTTAAAAATCTTTAATTCTTACCGCTCCAAAGACGCGGATCATTGTCAAGTGTACTGCTAAGCTCCGCGTCTTAAGACACGGAAAGTCTTGAAAGAGTTAAGCGGTGAAAATGAGATGTAGGATACTTAACCTGCTTTGGTTAAAAATGTCTGAATGAGCTGTTTTGTTATGTTGTTTTGGTGGCCAGTGCTCAGAAGAATCAGTTTTGTTTTAGATTTTTTGTGGGCCACAGATATAAAGATGTTTTTATTTTTTCCGGTATGGGCTGAAAAAGGGCTTGACATTTCGCATTAAAATTACTGATCAATTGTACCAGTGGATGGAAGAGTTCTGCTGGTCTAATGGCAGTTTTAGTGGTCATGGATCCCTGGGTATTTCAGGCCATGGTACATATTCGTATTGTGATGCTACTTTTGCAAGATACTTTGAAGTGGACAACTCACAACTGTTGGGTGAATAGTAATTTAGTACTGTAAGTAAGTAAGTAAGTTGATGTTTTATGCCCAGTCAACCAGTGCGGTTATATCAGGGTGATTAGTACTGTAAGCACACATATTTTTGCGTGATTAATTTTTTGCTCTTCTGCTAGAACGAGGATGCCTATCTGCATTGTTCCTGGATGCAGTTTTACATGCGGAACTATTTCTTCATCCTGCATGTGGCGGGATTAGATGCTGTTGTGCTCTGTTTGCATCCCACTGCTAAATCGTGGCACCAGCCATGTAACGACCAAACAGCACTGTAACCACTTCGGTGGAAGTTCCGAAGGCTGTGTGTAAAGCTGCAGTCACTCATTCAGAATCATAGTCACGTATGACTAGAACGCAGTGGGTCTGCTTGGAAACAGAGATTAGCACTGTTTAGTTGTTGCCTTTGTGAAATGCTTTGGGATCATCTTGTGATGAGGTGCTTGGCAACTCTTCATGGCATAAGATAATGCTAAATGAGTTCCCTGGAACCAACTGAGATTTGTTGTTTGAGTTTTTTGTTTGTTTTGCCAAGTGCATCATTGTTGGGCTTTTATTCCAAACAAAATGCTTCCATTGGTTACAATGTACCTTCCACTCGCACTCGGACTCCTTAGCTAAGCATGAATAACAGTGGCTATTGAAAACAAGAGAGAGAAAAGAAAGGCAAAAAGAAGGGGGAAGAGAGAGGGAGACCCCTGTCCCTACACACAAACACATACACATGCATGTGGGTACACACGCACGCACACACGCACGCACACACGCACATACACACGCATGCACACACACACAACACACACACACGCACACACACACACACACACACACACACACACACACAACACCACCAAGTTAGACTGATCATTTTGCTTGTGCAGCACTTGTCTTTCTGTGCAGATCAATGCATGCATTTGTGTCGCTCACCAACTAGGCACCAACTCGCTTCTTCAGGGATGTGATACTCACTGACAGTCGGAGTGTGTTCTTTCACAGTGGCGTGGAAAGTGCAGATCCAATACTGAAGCAGCCATTTCTGATGTTTGTACAGGCTATCCAGGCAGCCATCAGTAGTGCATTCAAAACCCCGGAAGTCATCCGCTTGTTTGCCAAGAAACAGCCTGGTCAGCTTCGACAGAGGTTGGCTGATGTGAGTTTCTGTATGTTGTTGATCTAATGGATATGCATACATGTGCTATGAGGGAACCAGGTGTGTGTGTGTGGTTTAGTGTGTGCATGCGTGCGTGCGTGTATGTGTTGGTGTGATGTGTGTGTGTGTGTGTGTGTGTGTGTGTGTGTGCATGTGTGTGTGTATGTGCCTGCAATTTGTTTTATAAAAAAATTAATTCACAGTTTAGCATCATTCTGCTTTTCAGACAGAAAGTTATGTTTACTGTGTTAATTTTTGTTTTGTTTTGAATTTGAGTGTTCTGGTTCTTTGCTTTGTTATGGGCAATGGGCTATGTGCTCCAGTCTGGACAAATAGCACATAAAAGAATACATTATTATTATCCTTAATTCACAGATCCAGCGGGACTCCAAAATCGGCAAGATGCCCAAAGAACAGGCAACACAGCAGACAGTGGAGATTCTGACGGCGCTGAAGAAGCTGGGCGATAAACTGATGCCAGACGAGGAGGCCTTTCTGCAAGCCAACTCCAGTTCCAGCCTCAAAGAGTTTGAAAAAGTTTCTGGCGATCTGGGTAAAACATCTGCACCTGCTTGTCTGTCTGATCATTTACTCTGTGTGTGTGTGTTTGGGGGGGGGGGGGGGGGGGAGTGTGTATATGTGCATGTATATGTGTGTGTATGTGGGTGGGTGGGGGGAGTGTGTGTGTGTGTGTGGTTTAGTGGTTACCTCTTGTGACGTAACGCACTGGGCAATGCTGGTTGATTTTGCCCCAGATAGACAGGACCCCCCCCCCCCCCCCCCCTCCGGCTCTTTTTCAGTTTCCAACTGCCATTGGGCCACCGAAGTGCTCTTAGCAGAATGTCTGAAATGTGTTCCCATTCTCATCCAAAGGACTAGGCTCTCAGTCCACAAAAACAAAATGGATCAGGATTTATCCAAAGGACTAAGTACTCTGTTCACAGAAACAAAATGAGTCAGGATTTACTCCAAGGACTAGGTACACTGTTCACAAAGACAAAATGGGTCAGGATTTATCCAAAGGACTAAGTACTCTGTTCACAGAAACAAAATGAGTCAGGATTTACTCCAAGGACTAGGTACACTGTTCACAAAGACAAAATGGGTCAGGATTTATCCAAAGGACTAGGTACTCTGTCCACAAAGACAAAACGAGTCAGGATTTATTCCAAGGACTAGGCACTCTGTCCACAAAGACAAAACGAGTCAGGATTTATTCAAAGGACTAGGCACACGGTCCACAAAGACAAAATGAGGCCTGATCAGATGATGCAGGATTGAATGATTAGCAAGCACACTGTATCATATGTCTGAAATCTTCCCAACAGAAACCAGACATTCACTGGCAGTGTTGCCAACACTGCCAGTGAATGTCTGGTTCAGATTCATCAGTGTATCAAATCTTCCCAATACGGCCAGTGAATACCTGATTGAGATTGATCGATGTATGAAATCTTCCCGACACTGCCAGTGAATGCCTGGTTGAGATTCCTGCATTTGCTTTGCAGGGGAGAGAAACGGTCAGTAGGCTGTTTCCTCCCCTTGCTCAGCAGTGTGTGATGTGCAGAGGTGGTGGCAGTGGAAGGGGGGGGGGGGGGCTGTAGATGTGTGTGGGGTGGGGTGGGGGGGATCTGTGTGTGTGTGTGTGTGTGTTGGTCTGTGTGTGGGGGGGAGTGTGTGTGTGTGTGTGTGGGGGGGGATCTGTGTGAGTGTGTGTGTGTGTGGGGGGGGGGGGATTGTGTGTGTGTATGTGTTGGGCTGTGTGTGTGTGGGAGGGGGGGATCTGTGTGTGTGTGGGGGGGGGACTGTCTGTGTGTGTGTGTGTGTGTGTGGGGGGGGGGGATTTGTTGGGGTGTGTGTGTGTGTTTATGTGTTGGGCGGTGTGTGTGTGCAGGGGGGGAGGATTTGTCTGTGTGTGTGTGTGTGTGTTTACATGTGTGTTGTTACAATGTTAGTGTTATTGTAAACTTGTGTAGTAGATGGGTGCTCTACATATCCTATTTATTTATTTTTAGTGTGTGTGTGTGTGTGTGCGTGTGTGTGAGAGAGAGAGAGACAGAGGTACATGTATCTGTCCACCATGACTGTGTGAGGCACGTTTTGTGTTTCAGCGTCAGGAGACAAGGTACTGGCGGTGGCGGGCACGCAGGTCGAGCAGGCCAGCAAATGAAGCAGCGCAGGCTTCACGGTCTTGTAGCAGCTGACCGGTTGAGGTTTCAGCCCGTCTGGACAGGTTGGGTCAGGGGAGAGTTTGGGGAATGAATAAGACAGAAAAAAAAATGTGTTTTCAAAGATTTGGGCAAAGCATTCAAATGCATGTTGAGGTCTTTCTTGATAACATGACAGCTGAAGCTCCGATTTAGAGGCAGGTCAGAAATCATTCCGTGCATGATTGAAATCCACTGCTCCCGGTATCACCCTTCTCGCCCCCCACCCCCCATTCGCCCCCCACCCCCACCCC
Source organism: Alviniconcha marisindica (assembly GCA_018857735.1). Taxonomy (NCBI): domain Eukaryota; kingdom Metazoa; phylum Mollusca; class Gastropoda; family Provannidae; genus Alviniconcha; species Alviniconcha marisindica. Next base: position 401,672 of record JABMCL010000054.1, on the reverse strand, counting down.
TCCCATCCCTTTTTCTGCTGTGGACGTCCCCCCCCCCCCCCCCCCCCCCCCTCCCCACTCTGACCCCCTTCATCACACTACGTTTTCATCCTCTTCCTTTTTTGGCAAAGAGGCTGGCTGCCCAAGTACCAGGTATGCGCCCTGAGCATTTCACGCACGTTGAGAAAACGTTTGCAATTATCATTCAAAACAAATTGCTTTTGAAACAGTTGACACCAGTCGTGTATTTCACACACGATGAGAAAAATCAACATTTGCAGTCCTTATTCAAACTGGATTGGTTTTAAAACAGTTCTGTATTTGAGAGTGGTCATGTGTTTCACTGGTGCTGAGAAAAATCAGCATTTGCAATCACCAAACTGGTCTGCGTTTGCAACAGTTCTGTATTTGAGACCAATCAGAGATTATTTTGTAACTGCGAAAGTCATGTTACAGTAACAGTTTAACTTCCCTGTCAGGTCAGAATGAGTGTGAAAACTGAGGATGTACCTCTGGTGGAGTTTATGTACCTTGTATTTACAGGCATGCCAGGTGAGTGTTACCGTAGGCGACTCGGGTCTTTGCTGTTGTACTTGTTTTAGACATTTTGAGCGCTGATTAACTCCCTTGTGCGTTGATTCAGGGTGAGTGTAGTTAGTAGTTACTTAAATATTTGCTTCATTTTATCTGCTGCTACTGTGGTGCTTGGCTGGAACGGAAAGTGGTCTTGCGACTCGGAGCCACGCCTGTTTTCCTCTGCTCTGTGATCTCTATCTGCGTTGTGTCCAGGGATTTTATAAGTATCACTGCTTTGTGCATCGGTCAGTGTTTCCAAGGGATTATAAGCATCAATGCTTTGTCCATGGGTCATGTTTGCAGGGCATGTACTTTGTTCATGGGTCACTGTTCGCAGGGCATGTACTTTGTCCATGGGTCACTGTTCACAGGGCATGTACTTTGTTCATGGGTCACTGTTCACAGGGCATGTACTTTGTCCATGGGTCACTGTTCACAGGGCATGTACTTTGTTCATGAGTCACTGTTTGCAAGGCATGTACTTTGTCCATGGGTCACTGTTCGCAAGGCATGTACTTTGTCCATGGGTCACTGTTTGCAAGGCATGTACTTTGTTCATGAGTCACTGTTTGCAAGGCATGTACTTTGTCCATCGGTCACTGTTTGCAAGGCATGTACTTTGTCCATGGGTCACTGTTCGCAGGGCATGTACTTTGTTCATGGGTCAGCATTCCCAGGGCATGTACTTTGTTCATGGGTCAGTATATGCAGGACATTCACTTTGTTCAGGGGTCAGCATATGCAGGGCATGTACTTTGTTCATGGGTTAGTGTTCCTAGGGCATGTACTTTGTTCATGGGTCAGTGTTCCTAGGGCAAGTAAGTAAGTAAGTAAGTACCACTGCCTTGTAAATGGGTCAGTGTCTTATGGCAATGTGCTGTGTTCCTGTACATTGTGCAATACACCGGTTAATGTTCCTAGAGCATGTACTTTGTTCATGGGTTAGCGTTCCCAGGGCATGTACTTTGTTCATGGGTTAGTGTTCCCAGGGCATGTACTTTGTTCATGGGTCAGTATTCCCGAGGCATGTACTTTGTTGATGGGTCAGCATATGCAGGGCATGTACTTTGTTCATGGGTCAGTGTTCCTAGAGCATGTACTTTGTTCATGTGTCAGTGTTCCTAGAGCAGGTACATTGTTCATGGGTTAGTGTTCCTAGGGCATGTACTTTGTTCATGGGTTAGTGTTCCCAGGGCATGTACTTTGTTTATGGGTCAGTGTCTTAAGGGACTGTGTTTTGCACATCTCTGTCTGCATTGTGTCCAGGGTTTATAAGTACCACTGCCTTGTAAATGGGTCAGTGTCTTATGGCAATGTGCTGTGTACCTGTACATTGTGCAATACACCCGTTAATGTTTCTAGGGCATGTACTTTGTTCATTTCATAGGTTAGTGTTCCTAGGGCATGTACTTCATTCGTAGGTTAGTGTTCCCAGGGCATGTACTTTGTTCAAAGTAGAGCAAAAAGAAATGTGATCAGTTTGAAACACATGTGTGATAAATCTGGCGTTACAACTGCAGTTGTGTTTTGAGTTGTACGCCTGTATATTTGTACAAAATTGACTTTTGATAATTATGAACTTGTTCATTTGGCAGATAGAATTTGATCCTGGTTAACCTGCTCATTTAACCAGTTGGTGGTTTTTGCATACTCTGCGAAACAGTAGCATGGTATTTGCACCAGTGCAACTGTCAATACTCCTTATTTGAATTTCCGTCTCCATTCAGTACTTCTTCTTTCATGGGGCTCAGTGCTCCTTATTTGAATTTCTGTCTCCATTTAGTGTTTCTTCTTTCACAGGGCGTTATGTCCACAGAAACCTTAAGGACTGTTGGGGACTGGGAGCCTGGGATGGCTACCTCGACTTATAGAAAGAGATATATATATATATATATATATTAGCTGAAAGTGTTACAGATCTCCAAAATTACTGTTACAGCCTTGCTTCGCATGTACCACTATAGCAGAGGAACAGTTGGAATATTAGTTATTTCCCTTGAAACAGTTTATTCTGCAGCGTTAAAATTTGTGCTTTGTTAGTTGGCTTATAATTGGATTTTAATGTCCTGTCGACTGCTGATGGTCACTTCAGGATGAATGAAGACCATTAAAACTAAATACATGTTTGAAAACTCTTCGCATGTTCAAATTTATACCCAAAGCAGGTCTAGAAACTCCATAAATTGTGTTGCATGCTGTGGTCATTGTGAACTACGTCTGAAATGAGGTATCTTCCCTTTGCTTTCACAGTGGCAGACTGAGACACAGTGTGTTTTCCTCATACAGGAATATGTGCTAAGTACCTGGACATTGTGCAATTGGTTAATGTTTTTAGGGCATGTACTTTGTTCATTTCCTCATACAATTGAGAAAGCCGTCATAAGACAGTGAGAGGTGGTGTCTTTGTTTCTCGTCCTGGCAAACTTGGGGCCTCGGGTCCTAATTAGGAAAAGGATAGGACCAGATTTCATTTTATTTGCCAGCTGAGATCTATAGAGCCCATAAAGAAACGTTGAGCGCATGTCAGAGTTGTCAGTTTAGCGTGAATTTCATAGCCATTCCATTTTGTCCTCGGTGTCCATCATTTGTATGCGTTAGTTGCAGGTTCATTAGGTTGTGTTCAAACCTGTCTGCAGGTATTGGAATTTCACGGCCAGTTTGCGCCCCAGAGTTTTAAAGCCGGTTGTGAATGAGGTGAGAAAGTACCCAGGTAGCATGTCTGTTGGAGAAAACAACAACACTCTTGTCTTCAGTTGTACACATTGGCAGTGTGAATCAGGCATCATTTCATCAACAGGGCAGGATGAGAATTATTGTAGTGGTAGACCGTTGTTTTGACCATTGTGATCCTGTAATATCTACAGATATTTTTAATGGGTTTCTAATGTGTATGTGCGTGTGTGTGTGTGTATGCTTGTGTGTGTGTGTGTGTGTGTGTGTGTGTGTGTGTGTGTGTGTGTGTGTGTATGTGTGTGTTTTGTTGTTGTTGTTGCATTATTAAATTTGAGACTGCTTTGCTTACTGCATTTACTGGATTTGTTGTTTTATTTTTTGAGACGGTGATTCACTCGGTTTCATACCAGCTTCTTTGCTGCACTCAGGCTTGTGTTAGTAGTGATGACAGGTTAGGTGGTGGCTGTAACAGCATTATTCTGAACTGTGAACTTGTGAACTAGCACAAGTATATAATTTACAGAGACCTTTATTTGCCCTGCGTCATTTATTTAACCCTTTCACTGTCCCTGCTGGAAAATGTCCAGGCTGAAAAGTGCACACACATGTGCATGCATGCGTGTGCACACACGTGCGTGCGCACACACACACATACACACACATATTATTGGTTGGAGCTGCCACAAGTATCATTTTTGTCACGACAAACGTGTTTGTTGCAACAAATGTGTTTGTCACGACAAAACTTGTGTTTTGTCATGACAAAAGTATGCTTGTTGTGACAACATTTTTGTCACAAAAAACATATTTTTGTCTTTACAAAACTTTTGTTGTGACAACTATTTGTCATGACAACATAATTTTGTCATGACAAAACCTTTGTCGCAACAAGCTTACAAGCAAACACGTGTTTTGTTTTGTTGCGACAAAAATTATACTTGTGG
>JABMCL010000054.1:390000-392500 GCA_018857735.1 Alviniconcha marisindica | reverse complement strand
GCCTTATGGTTTCTGTGGACGTTAAGCATCATGTTTACTTTACATTCAGAATCACATGCGACAAGAGCGCAGTGAGCGTGCTCAAGAACGGAGGACAGCGCTATATAAAAGCGATCAACAACATGCAGGGTTCCAGGCGAGATCAAAAGATCAAGAGATCTTAGAGGAGGGAGGTGGAGCTGGACCCTCAACTTAGCCCAGAAGAGATCATGAGTAGGGAGGTGGAGCTGGGCTAAAAAAGCTGGACTTCCTTTGCTTGAGTTGTCCAAGTTGTTCGTCAACAGCAGCGCAACGGACATTGTCTTTGTGACTCTGGCCAAGCACAGCAGTTGAAACAGCAATTGCGCAGTGCACAAGTCGCTGGGCCATGGCGAGGGGACACCGCCCTAACACTTCCATTGTTCTGGCGACGGTCCACGGTCTCTCCTGTCTTTTTCGGGCGGTTTCCGCGGTCGAGCCTTCACTCTGTCGTCCCCTTCCCACTCTGTCCCCGTCCCTAATAGGCCATCTCGCCTCCGTGGACGTAAAGCACCAAGAAAGAATGCAAGCAGTCATAATTAACTGCAGAGACCAATGGCGCACAAATTCCTGTACTGTGTCAACTCACGTCTTAAAATTCATAGCTTTGACTGATAAAAAGGCGTTTTTTTTTGTTTTTTTTGTTTTTGTTCGTTTTCGTCTTCTTTTTTGTTTTGTTTTTTCAATTAAAAACAACACGAACCACAACTTTTGAAGAGAAAGAGCCGAAGAGAAATCGAACCGTAGTCCCTCTGCTTACCAGCCTTATAGTTACCGCTGGGCCAAACCGGCTCACTCGCCCTTTACCTTGGACGTGACGCTGGGCTACAGATGATGTCCTTGAACGATAGCTGCCTGACTGTAGATGAGGACACCCCCAGATCCTTTTCAGCTGCTCCCACTGTTAACAGATAACGGTGATAAAGATGATGGTGCCATATTTGTGCTGCTAGATCATCATGATTATCATCCTGGTCGTCGTTATTTCTTCTTCTTCTTCTTCTTTTGGGGCGTAAAACACCAAGTTACTTTCTTCTTCTTCTTCTTCTTCTTCTGGGGCGTAAAACACCAAGTTACTTTCTTCTTCTTCTTCTTCTTCTTTCTTCTTCTTCTTCTTCTTCTTCTTTTTTGGCGTAAACACCAAGTTACTCTTCTTTTCTTCTTTTCTTTCTTCTTCTTCTCTTCTTCTTTTCTTCTTCTTCTTCTTCTTCTTCTTTTGGGCGTAAAACACCTTACTTTCTTCTTCTTCTTCTTCTTCTTCTTCTTCTTCTTCTTCTTCTTCTTCTTCTTCTTCTTCTTCTTCTTCTTCTTTTGGGGCGTAAAACACCAAGTTATTTCTTCTTCTTCTTCTTCTTTGGGGCGTAAAACACCAAGTTACTTCTTCTTCTTCTTCTCTTGGGGCGTAAAACACCAAGTTACTTCTCTTCTTCTTTCCTTCTTCTTTGGGGCGTAAACACCCGAGTTATTTTTTTAGAGGAAAAACATCAGTTTCTCTTATCCATCTATCTACTTATTTTTCTTCTTTTGCATTCTTGTCTTACTTCTTTTGAGCGTAAAACACCAGTACTTCCCCTCTTTCTTTTTCTGGGGTAGAGTTACTCTTGACTTTCTCTTCCTCCTCCTCTCCTTCTTCTTCCTGCCGTAAAACATCAGAGACTTCTTTCTTTTTCTTGAATACAGAATACTGAGAATACAGAGGAAAAAGAATCAGTTTCTTAAAGTCCAATGACTAACTAATTTTTCTTCTTTTGATTCGTGGTCAAATTACAGAACCTGAAACACAACTGGTTGAAACGGAGGGAGAGAGAGAGAGAGAGAGAGAGAGAGAGAGAGAGAGAGAGAGAGAGAGAGAGAGAGAAATTTCACTCAGCTTTAGTTTAATGGAAAGATGAAGAAAAAAAAGCTGTGGAGAAAATACATGGGAACATTTGTTCATTCCTTTGTTTTTGTTAGAACTACAATTTAAAGCGTAGGTTTGAGTGAACGTTCGACGAATTCAAACGGAAAGTACAAAAGTGTCGCATTTGTACAGACGTTTACTATACGTGCTGATTTGGATCTAAGGTTAAGAAAACAGCAGAACACCTTGTTATGCGTGTTAAATAAAAATCGATGTTGGCCTAAGCCTTAAAAAGGTCAAACAACAATGAGTTTACGCTGGAAAGACCGGCTATGAAGTGTCAGAAATAGATAACAGCAATCAGTGACAACTCTTCGTCCTTTTTGTTGAAAGTCTTTTCATATAAGTAATGTTAAAAAAAAAAAAAATGTCCCTTTCCCTCCCTTATAATTATGCGCGTGCGAACGCGCGTATACAAACACACACACGCGCGCATACACCTCTTCGTCTGTCTCTGTCTCTTGTGTCTCTCTGTCTCTCTCTCTGTCTCTGTCTGTCTGTCTGTCTCTCTGCCTCTGTCTGTCTGTCTGTCTGTCTGTCTGTCTGTCTGTCTCTCTCTCTCTCTCACACACACACACACAC
>JABMCL010000054.1:372500-382500 GCA_018857735.1 Alviniconcha marisindica | reverse complement strand
TTCCCAGGTCCAATCAATTCTATGTGGGATGACGACAGCTCAAAATGCGCCAGAAAATGCATCGGTAAGTGATCTTTGGAATTTGGATGGTCTTCAGTACAAACGCCATAAGTGATCGGAATTCAAAGCCCTTTCCAAACGTTTGTTATTCGCTCGCCCCCTCCCCCCTCCCCACCCCGCCCCCATTCTCCCTTCCCCGCCCCCAGTCCTCCTAGTCCAGCGATTTTTTTTGCCTTTTGTTTGTATTCTGAAGGAAAGGTGCTATAGCGTGTACAGAATATCATATTTAGGTTAATATGTATTATGTGAGCGCTCAGGGCGTTGATGAGCGCGCGATAAATGCACACTATTATTATTATTATTATTATAGAACTTTGACAGCAGAAGCTAGGAGTTAAGGAAATTGGTTTGGTTTTGTATGTATTTTGAAAGAAAGGTAATACAGAACTTTCACAGCAGAAGAATAGGAGTTATGGGTGCTGGTTTTATTTTGTATGTATTTTCAAAGGAAGTTGCTACAGAACTTTCACTAGGAGTTAAGGGAGCTGGTTTCATTTTGTATGTAGTTTCAAAGAAAGGCGTTACAGAACTTTCACAGCAGAGGACTAGGAATTAAGGGAGCTGGTTTTATTTTGTATGTATTCTGTATGAAAGGTGTTATCGAACATTCGCTAGGAGTTAAGGGAGCTGGTTTTATTTTGTATGTATTCTGTATGAAAGGTGTTATCGAACATTCACTAGGAGTTAAGGGAGCTGGTTTTATTTTGTATGTAGTTTCAAAGAAAGGTACTACAGAACTTTCACAGCAGAAGAACAGGAGTTAAGGGTGCTGGTTTTATTTTGTATGTATTTTGAAAGAAAGGTACTACAGAACTTTCACAGCAGAGGACTAGGAATTAAGGGAGCTGGTTTTATTTTGTATGTATTCTGAATGAAAGGCGCTACAGAACTTTCACTAGGAGTTAAGGGAGCTGGTTTTATTTTGTATGTATTCTGAATGAAAGGCGCTACAGAACTTTCACTAGGAGTTAAGGGAGCTGGTTTTATTTTGTATGTAGTTTCAAAGAAAGGTACTACAGAACTTTCACAGCAGAGGACTAGGAATTAAGGGAGCTGGTTTTATTTTGTATGTATTCTGTATGAAAGGTGTTTCGAACTTTCACTAGGAGTTAAGGGAGCTGGTTTTATTTTGTATGTATTGTCTGATTCATAAGAAAGGGGGTTTTTAGGCTACAAGAACTTTCACAGCAGAAAAACAGGAGTTAAGGGTGCTGGTTTTATTTTGTATGTATTCTGAATGAAAGGTGCTTCAGAACTTTCACTAGGAGTTAAGGGAACTGGGTTTGTTTTGTATGTATTTTGAATGAAAGGTGCTACAGAACTTTCACTAGGAGTTAAGGGAGCTGGGTTTGTTTTGTGTGAGCAGCCTCCCAGAAGTTCAAGTACGCTCCGGGCACGACCTATGAATTCGAATACCTGGCCGAAACCGCCACCTCCATGGAGGATGCCAGTGAGGATACCGGACGACTCTCCGTTGCCGCTAATGCCCTTGTGCGCGTCATCAGTGACTTGCGACATGGTCCTTCAGGTAAGATGACGTCATTTTGTAAAAGTATAAATTTGGTCGTTGTTGTTGTTGTTTGTTTTTTGATGCCACGTACATGATACATTACAATACAAATATTGCACAATGCATTTAGTAGAGCGTACAACAGGTATATAAATAGCATAAGAGCGATATAGTGAATAACGTCATTGGTGTCTCATTGCACTCATTGCCGTCATTGTCGCAGACACTTCCAGTGACATAACCGAAGCTAAACCTATTATCCAAACACGTTATTGAATATTTTTTCTAAAAATAAAAACAAAATATATATATATTAGTTGAGTACTATACACTTGCACAGCTTTTGCAGGAAATTTCGTGCAAGTCCGAATAATACTCGTTTCTATTCTTGTTTTCAGCTGCGTGACGTCAAAATACAGGAATCTGACCCCAACTCACAGAGCATGCGCAGTGCCCCCGAGTCCGCTCGTGCCGCCGCCATGTTGGAGAGACAACCCCTGCGCTTTTCCTTCCAGGACGGTGTAGTGGACGAGTTGTGTCCCTCTGAGGACGATGAAATGTGGGCCCTGAACGTCAAACGCGGAATCCTCTCCGCGTTCCAGAACAGCATGAGTCGCCTGGATTCCGACCAGACCGTCACTGAGGTAACAATCTTGTGGAGAACACACACACACACACACACACACACACACACACACACACACACACACACACAACACACACACACACACACACACACACACACACGGAGAACAACATGAGTTCCCTGGATTTGACCAGACCGTCACTGAGTTAACAATGTTGTTATCAGGCAGAGAAAAACAAACAAACAAACAGAGATTACAATGTTGTTATCAGGCGGAGAAAAACAAACAAACAAACAGAGGTTACAATGTTGTTATCAGGCGGAGAAAAACAAACAAACAAACTGTCTCTGTTGATCAGGCGAGAAAAAAAACAAACAAACAAGTTACAAGTGTTATCAGCGGAGAAAAACAAACAAAAAAATTTTGAGATAGGAAAAGCAGAAAACTCAACTTTCGCGTAAAAACACAACAAAAACATAATGGACACAATAAATCCCTGTTTAACAACGCCAAAAAGACATGGCCCCGCCCGTACCAGGTGCAGAACAAGGGCTGGTACTCCACCACAGTGAAGCGAAGCAAGGACCTGCTGGCCTGCACGGACCGCCACGACTACCAGTCTGCTCTGCAAGCCACGCCCTACAACGTCCACTCCGTGAGTCTCAATCTGCATTCCTTCCTTCCTTCCTTCCTTCCTGTCTTCTATTTCATTCCTCCTTCTGACTCACCCGAATATCTTCTTGTCTTCTCTCTTCGTTCCTTCTTCTCTCTAACTCACCCGTCTCAGTCTTCTTGTCCTCTCTCTCGTTCCTTCTTCTCTCTAACTCACCCGTCTCAATCTTCTTGTCTTCTCTCTCGTTCCTTCTTCTCTCTAACTCACCCGTCTCAATCTTCTTGTCCTTTTCTCTCGTTCCTTCTTCTCTCTAACTCACCCGTCTCAATCTTCTTGTCCTCTCTCTCGTTCCTTCTTCTCTCTAACTCACCCGTCTCAATCTTCTTGTCCTCTCTCTCGTTCCTTCTTCTCTCTAACTCACCCGTCTCAATCTTCTTGTCCTCTCTCTCGTTCCTTCTTCTCTCTAACTCACCCGTCTCAATCTTCTTGTCCTCTCTCTCGTTCCTTCTTCTCTCTAACTCACCCGTCTCAATCTTCTTGTCCTCTCTCTCGTTCCTTCTTCTAATTCGCCCGTCTCTAGCTTCTTGTCCTGTATCTGATTCCTCCTTCTGTCTCTCTGATTCCTCCTTCTCTATCTTTTTGTCTTCTCTCTGATTCCTCTCTCTCTCCCTTCTTGTTTTCTCTCTATTTTTCCTTCTCTTTCTTCTTATCTTTCCCCTTCTCTCTCTCTTTGTCTTCTCTCTGAGTCATCCTTCTCTCTCCTCTTGTCTTCTCTCTCATTCCTCTTTCTCTCTAACTTACCCTTCTCTATCTTCTTGTCTTCTCTCTGATTCCTCTCTCTCTCCCTTCTTGTTTTCTCTCTATTTTTCCTTCTCTCTCTTCTTGTCTTCCCTTTGAATCCACCTTCTCTCTTCTCTCTGATTTCCCCCTTCTCTCTCTTCTCGTCTTCTAGCTCTGTCGATCTTTCTCTCTCTTCTTGTCTTCTCTCTTCGTCCTTCTATTTCTTCTTGTCTTCTCTCTTCGTCCTTCTATTTCTTCTTGTCTTCTCTCTTCGTCGTACTGTCTCTTTTTGTCTTCCTTCTTCATCATTTTCCTCTCTCTTTTTGTCATCTTTCTTTATCCTTTTCCCTCTTCTTGTCTTAGTTTAATTCTCTCTTCATATCAGTCCAGCGGATCAGAATATTGACTAACTGTCCACTCTTTCTTGTTCCAGTCCGTGCAGTCGCTGCCTCTGATGAAGAGTACTCACGAGTGTGAGCAGAGCGTGGACCAGAACGGCATCCTGAGCAGCGCCACCTGCAGCGAGCACCACCTCTTCCGCCCCTTCTCAAGGGAGGCAAGCGGAGCTCTGACCAAGGTGTCCCAGAGTCTGAAGTACAAGAGCCAGAGTCGCTCCCCAATCAACGTCCAGCGTAAGTCAGGGCTGAGAGAGCGTGGGCATCATGGTTGACCTGGTGATCGCTCTGTCTCTGTGTGTTTCTGTGTCTGTCTCTGTCTGTCTGTCAGTATCTTTCTCTGTCTCTCTCTGTCTCTGTCTCTTTCTGTCTCTGTCTATCTGTCTCTGTTTCTCTCTGTCTCTGTCCCTGTCTCTCTGTCTCTGTCCCTGTCTCTGTCTGTCTGTCTCTCTCTGTCTCTCTTCTCTGTCTCTCTCTCTTCTCTTCTTCTCTTCTCTGTCTCTGTTTCTCTTATGTCTCTTGTGTCGTCTGTCTTTGTCTCTCTCTCTGTTTCTGTCCTGTCTGTCTGTCTGTCTGTCTTCTGTCTCTGTCTCTCTGTCTCTTCTCTCTCTCTCTCCCCTCCTCTCTCTCTCCAGAACAGCGAAGAAAAGGACGTAAAACAGTATCAGAAGAAGAGGAAACTTTCCTCGTCTTCTCAGAACAGCTAGAAACGCACACACACACACACACACACACACACACACACACACACACACACACACACACACACACCACACACACACACACACACACACACACACACATCACTGCCCATCCTAATGCGGAAGTCATTCTGGTGATGAAATTGTAGCGGTAAGCATATATTATAATCTACCGCCCCCCGCGCTTCCGTACAACCTTGCCCCCTTCTTCCCGTCCCTAAGAAGCCTCGTGGTTTCTGTGGACGTTAAGCGCCTCGTTCATCGTCTTACCCGCGAACTGTCCTTGTGTGTCCAGCCGTGACGAAGAGAGCCACTCTGGTGTACGAGCACGGAAACAAGGAGGAGATCTCCCGCAAGGCCCGACAGGAAGCCGAGGAGGTTCTGCGCCAGCTGTGCCGTGACACCGCCTCCGACATCCGCCCCGAGACTCCCAGCATCTTCTCCTCCCTCGTTTCCGTCATGCGCAGAGTGGACGCTTCCGATCTGAAGGCCCTGTACGCCAAACTGGAGCAGAACACCCTGTGTGCGAACAACATCCGCACCAAGTAAGTTTAGTTTTTTTCTTTTTTTCTTCTTCTTTTTTTTTCTTCTCTGGTCCACGATCTCCGGCTCTTTTTTCAATCCACGATCTGTGAGTGGAGGTTGACTCTGCGTGGTTACTTGATCACGTAATACTTTCCCTACGCGGCAATGTTTGGACCATCATTTTGTAGTTGTTGATTGTTTGTAACATCGCTAACACTTTCAAATTGAAATTGAAATTCAAAAGACTTTATTGTCCGTTGGAATCATAAGCAATTAAACGGGATTTTTTCTTTCTTCGCTGGCACCACCTCTGCCCCATTAAATAATGTAGTTAAATTAAGTTAAACACATTAAAAACAGATGGAAGTATAACACATAAAGAACTGCTGTCTCTTTCGCATTTCTCTGCCATCGCTAACACTTTCGCATTTCTCTGTCAAATGGCTATCATCGCTAACACTTTCGCATTTCTCTGTCAAATGGCTATCATCGCTAACACTTTCGCATTTCTCTACCAACAGGAAGTTCTTCGTGGACGCTCTTCCCATGGTGGGCTCTGAGGCCACCGTCACCATGATGACGCAGATGCTGATGAGCGATGACGTCACGGGCCTGGAGGCCGACATGTGGCTGACGTCACTGGCCCTGATCCAGGAGCCCACCGCCAACATGCTGGAGCAGGTGAAGTCTCTGCTGAAGAACAAGAAGCTGCAGGAGAAGGCCATGCTGCCCATCTCCACCATGATCAACAACTACTGCCAACGCCACGGCGACTGCAGCTACGACTCAGCCATGCAGAGCATCATGGGAGCTTTCGAAGACGTCATCGGCAGCTCGTGCTACGTCAGCAAGAAAAACCTGGACCAGGTCAGAAAAATGCACTCACGTCGGTGACGGGAAAAATTAGAATAATTGCTGAAATTTATCAACGCTAATTTTTCTGCAGTTTTTTTTTTTTGTTCGGCGCATTGTGCCCTAGATCTTTTGCAAGGGATCATGCGCCATAGAAATGTCCATTATTGTTATAATAATTTCTCAATTTCTCAAATTTATCGAAACAATTCAAGATCCCAAGCCGCGTACTAAGTAGTAAAAGACAACAACCGCAACATGCTGGCAAAGACGAAAGCATTATTTCAGTCCAGTTTTAATCGTCTTAATCAGTATTTTGCCGTCCAGTCTTAATCGTCCTCCTCTCTGGCATGGGATAAAGGCTGATTTAAAATGAGAAATCTTTCGAGTTCTAGTTGTTTAGAGTCCATGTTCTAGTCAGAGTTGTAGTTCAGAGATTTGTGTCCAGTTTTACAAACGAAGGGTTCTAGTTAAAGCTTCCAATAATGAGCCGGTGCGAGTTAGTTCTTCAGATAACTGGTTCGAGGTAGAGCTCACAAAGCAAGGTTTTGTTGGATATTCAGATAATGGGTTCTAATGATACCTTGAGAGACGTACGGCATTCGAACAGAAGGTGTAGTTTATTGCATCGTTCAGGAGTTCTTAATACCACCTTAATAATAATAATAATAATAGTGGGATTTTAAGCGCCCTTTCTCAAATGATCCTTAGACGCGTACATTTCATACTCAAGTTAAAAACAAACGACATCAATCACACGATATATATACAAATTCGTCATCAAACACTGCCCTCAACCAGCAAACACACACACACACACACACACACACACACACACACACACACACACACACACACACACACACACACACACACACTACCCCACACAGACTGATGATTATACAATACAACTGGCGTGAAACGAATTGGAAAGAGGATTCCATCCTTGCTACAGGTGCTTCTGGGACTGCGTGCCATCGGCAACGCCGGTCACATGGCCAGCTCCGCCTCCCTGGTCAACAAGTGTCTGAACAGGAACAAGAACCCCATGGAGGTCCGCGTGGCCGCTGCTCAGGCCTTCAGACGCATGCCTTGTGATGCCAACGTGAGTTTACACACTCATCCGCTTCACTGTCTGATCTTTTCTGGGACACGCTCATCCACTTTACTGTCTGATCTTTTCTGGGGCACATTCATCCACTTTACTGTCTGATCTTTTCTGGGACACATTAACTGTCTGATCTTTTCTGGGACACATTCATCCACTTCACTGTCTGATCCTTTCTGGGACACAGTCATCCTCTTTACTGTCTCATCTTTTCTGGGACACACTCATCCACTTCACTGTCTGATCTTTTCTATGACACATTCATCCACTTTACTGCCTGATCTTTTCTGGGACACAACCATCCATTTTACTGTCTGATCTTTTCTGGGACACATCCATCCACTTTACTGTCTGATCTTTTTTGGGACACATTCATCCACTGTCTGATCACGGTCTTGCACCTTGAGTGGGAACAAATAAGAATAGAATGACTTACGGTATCTTGACTGTGACTTTCCCCTTTCGTCAGTATTCCAAATGAACACAAACACTCATTTAAGTAAGTAAGTGTGTGTGTGTGTGTGTGTGTGTGTGTGTGTGTGTGTGTGTGTGTGTGTGTGTGTGTGTGTGTGTGGTGTGTGTGTGGTGTGTGTGTGTGTGTGTGTGTGTGTGTGTGTGTGTGTGGTTGATTGTGTGTGTGTGTGTGTGGGTGTGTGTGTGTGTGTGTGTGTGTGTGTGTGTGTGGGTGGCTGTGTGTGTGTGTGTGTGTGTGTGTGTGTGTGTGTGTGTGTGTGTGTGTGTGTGTGTGGTGTGTCGTATGTGTGTGTGTGTGTGTGTGTGTGTGTGTGGTGGTGTGTCGTGTGTGTGTGTGTGTGTGTGTGTGTGTGTGTGTGTGTGTGTGTGTGTGCGTGCGTGTGTGTGTGTGTGTGCATTGAATCTTGAAAGCTTGCACAGATAAAGAATATATGTCAGCGCGGGTTAGGCGCTCTGCGTATCCGTTATTATTATCTCAAAGTGTGATATGCTGCCTTCGAATTGTTCCCAAGTAACATAGAAAATATCGGAGGATGCTGTAAAGCGCAGTGAGTTTGCGCACACCAGAGAATAGCGCTATACACAGGTAATTTATTATTATTATTATTATAGCCATATTGTGAGCCGGTTTGGCCTAGCGGTAAAGCGTTAGGCTGGTAAGCGGAAGGACCTCAGTTCGATACCGCTTCGGCTCTCCTTTCTTTTCAAAAAGGTGTGGTTTCGTGGACACTGTCTTGTGACTTTGTCCATCACTTCTTACTGAAACATTTAAATGGCTCTCATCGCTGCCCATCTTAATGCAGGAATCATTCTGGTGGTGACAGTGTAGCGATAGGTATATAATCTCCCTCTTCCCCCACACCCATACCCCCTCCCCCCCTTCTCCCCGTCCCTAATAAGCATTGCAGTTTCTGTGGACGTTAAGCACCATGTTTACTAATATGGCCATACTGATTGTAAGGAATCAGACGAACGCACGGTGGTCTCGTGCCTGTGTTGCATTATGGACACTAAGTGTCAGCTGATGTGTTGGTCTTCCGCAGCGCGAGTCAGTCATGTCCACTTTCGAAGACCAACAGGAGGACTCCGAACTGCGGATCGCCGCCTACCTGGCCGTCATGACCTGCCCTGATGACTTCACTCTGCAGCGCGTGCAGCGCGTGCTGGAGGCTGAAACTGACCAGCAGGTGAGAACGCGTGTCGATCAGAGTTGATTGAAAATGTAAAGGCGAGCGCTTTCTTCTTCTTCTTCTACTTGGGCGTAAAACACCAACTTACTTACTTACTTACTTACTTACTTACTTCTCTTCTACTGCAACAGACACGGCTTACATGATTTTCCTGTTCCGTTCTAATAATATTACAGTAAAATGTCTTCCGCATATTCCTTTTTCAAGAATTCCCGTCAGAGCGTCTCATGCAGTCTTTTGGGTTAAAAGAGAGTGAGAGTGATTAAAGAGAGAGGAGAGAGAGAGAGAGAGAGAGAGAGAGAGAGAGAGAGAGAGAGAGAGAGACAGAGACAGAGACAGAGACAGAGAGACGGAGGCAGAGAGAAGAAAGAAAGAGAGAAACGCGCGAGAGAGAGAGAGAAGGAGGGAGGGAGAAAGAAGAAAGAGCAACAGACACGACACAACACACACAAACACACCACAACACCACACACACACACACACACACACACACACACACACACACACACACCACAGCGAGGAGCACACGAACACACAAACACACAAAACACACAACGACCACACAACACACACACACAACAACACAACAAAGAGAGAGAGAGAGAGGGGGGAGAGACAGATAGACAGACAGACAGACAGACAGAGACAGAGAAACAGAGAAATGAGAGATAGACATAGATAAAAGAGAGAGAAGAGAAGACAAAAACAAACAAACCCTCGACAACCCACGCTGTGACCTCACCACTCGTTCACGCCCTGTGCAGGTGGGATCGTTCGTGTGGAGCCACCTGTCCAACCTGCAGGAGACCTCCAGCCCCCACAAGCAGGCCGTGCGCCAGCTGCTGAAGAAGGTCAAGCTGCCCGCCAAGTTCGACCTGGGCCGTCTGCAGTTCTCCCGCAACTACGAGGGGTCCGCCTTCCTCAAGCGCCTCAACAGCGGAGCCGGAGCCGAGGGCAACCTGGTGTGGTCCTCCGCATCCTCCCTGCCCCGATCAGCCTCTGCCAACCTCACCCTCGACCTCTTCGGCCGCTCCCTCAACCTGCTGGACGTCGGCGTGAGGCTGGAGGGTCTGGAGTACCTGCTGGAGACCCTTCTGGGCCCCTACGGCTACTTCGGTGACGCCGAGTCCGCTAAGAAGGTGAGGTGGTTTAGTTGATTGGCTTTCGTGGGCGTTTGTTATGGTACTGCCTCTTTGGGGGGATTT
>JABMCL010000054.1:360000-367500 GCA_018857735.1 Alviniconcha marisindica | reverse complement strand
TGAGGGACAAAGTCACACGACAGTGTCCACAAACCACAACCTTTTCGAAGAGAATGGAGAGCCGAAGCGGAATCGAGCCAAAGCCCTTCTGCTTACCAGCCTAACGCCTCACCGCTAGGCCAAACCGGCTCACAGTGATTCTGGTATATCCTGGTGGCTGAAATGTCAACCAGGACGAGGTCTACCGTGCACCAATTTTCTGACAGAAAACGTGCCCCACCCCCCTCCCAACCCACCCACCCATTTTTTAAAATACTTATTTTATTGTAATAGTATCGCTGCTTTTGTTGGTGTTTGTGGTGATCTGGCGTTCCCCTGCTGAACATTCTTGTCTGTACAGATGGCTTGGCCAGGTGTTGATAAAGTGTCCTTGTATGTACAGTTGTCCTGACCAGGTGTTCATAACCTGTCCTTGTGTGTGCGGTTGTCCTGACCAGGTTTTAATAACATGTCCTTGTGTGTAGGGCTGTCCTGACCAGATGTTGATAACGTGTCCTTCTGTGTAATGTTGCCTTGACCTGGTGTTGATATAACGTGTTCTTGTGTGTACAGTTGTCCTGACCAAGTGTTGATAACGTGTCCTTATGTGTAACGTAAGGTTGTCCTGACCAAGTGCTGATAACGTTCCTTGTGTGTAACGTAAGACAGTCCCAACCAGGTGCTGATAACGTGTCCATGTCTGTACGACTGCCCTGACCAGGTGTTGATAACGTGTCCTTGTCTGTACGACTGCCATGACCAAGTGTTGATAACGTGTCCTTGTCTGTATGACTGCCCTTACCAGGTGTTGATAACGTGTCCATGTCTGTACGACTGCCCTGACCAGGTGTTGATAACGTGTCCATGTCTGTACGACTGTCCTGACCAGGCGTTGATAAGATGGCTTTATTTGCGCAGCTGCCCTGACCAAGTGTTGATAACGTGTCCATGTCTGTACGACTGTCCTGACCAGGCGTTGATAAGGTGGCTTTATTTGCGCAGCTGCCCTGACCAACACGAAGAAGGAGAAGAGTCTGGTGGGCTCCTTTGCCAACGGCGACAAGCAGGTGTACTCGCTTCGCGTCGGTACTCAGATGAGCATCGTCAACGGGAAGAAGAGCACCAAGATCCAGGTAAATTTAGTTTCAAGGTGCCAGTGCTTTTCGCTGTTTGTTTGTTTGTTTGTTTGTTTTTGCTTTTGCTTTTTTACTTTCATTGCCGTATTCTGGACGCTGTACTTGTGGTATCTGATCGTTGTTTTACTTCACGGTGAGTTAGGCAATTCAGTACCTTTACGATCTACATCGATAGTTTGAATTACACCAAGAGCTTTGAAAGATGAACTGATGAGAAGAAGTGTTTTGGTAATGTGTGTGTGTGTGTGTGTGGTGTGTGTGTGTGTGTTGTGTGTGTGTGTGTGTGTGTCTGTCTGTGTGTGTGTTGTCTTGTGTGTGTGTGTGTGTGTGTGTGTGTGTGTGTGTGTGTGTGTGTGTGTGTGTATACATATAACCTAAGTGTATGACTAACCTCACGTTTATGTGTATCTATGAGGGGGCGTCCACGTATGAATATAAATATATATATATGTGTGTGTGTGTGTGTGACCAGGTGGACCCCTTCCTGTCAGTGAAGACCCCCCGCAGAGAGCTGGTATCCCTCAGCGGCTCCGCCCTCTACAACCAGGACAAGATCATCAAGGCCGACATGGCTCTCAACCTCCTCAACTTCAAGCCTGCCTCCGCTCAGTGTGAGTCCCCCAGCTTCCCTCGCTGCTGTTATTATCTGATGCTTTTGGTCCCGCAACGTTCGCTTCAGGCATAAAGAGACCGCTGCTGCTTTCAGGACACCTTCTTTGTTGCTAAGCTTGGAGAATAAACAATCTGAAGATGAGTACGGAAAGTGATCCGGACTTTGATTTGCAATGTTTTTTTGTTTGTTTGTTTTTCTTCTTCTTTTCTTTTTGGCCTGATAGGTTTTTCGCGGTTGGCCTCCGCTAAATCCACACAGTAGTGTTAAATTAATATTGAAATATGTTAGCTATTGGCTTTTTTTTTAAAACTTGATTATAAGGGTGCCCACAGGGTAACCGACTTAGGACAATTTCCTTTTCGAATCTCCAAGAATGAAGCTACTGCTTGTAAGGGTGCCCACAGGGTAACCGACTTAGAAACAATTCCTGTTCGAATCTCCAAGGATGAAGCTCCAATTATTGGTTTGTTGGGGTCAGAACTGTGACCTAGCTTTTGAATTCATTGTTTGATGACTTGTGTGCTGAACTGGTGTAAAGAGAGAGAAAGAGAGAGGGGGGACCTTTTTCTAATGTGTGGCAGACCGTCCTGAGGCCGCCTGTGCATTTGCCCGTCAAGCGTTGCACGTTAAAATCCAAGAGCTAAGCAGCTAACTGTACACTGAAATACCAAGCGGCTAACCTAGAAACAAACACATTCTCACGGACCCCATCACTCTGTGATCTGTCCCACAGTCACCGCCACGAAGACCGAGCGCAAGGCCGCCGTCCGCTACATCACCAAGTTCAACGTCAAGTCCGCCCTCGTCAGCAGCAAGATGGACACCATCGTCAACGTGAAGAGAGGCCGTCTGATCAACGGGCGGGCGACCATGTCCTACAACGTGCCCCGCGTGGTGCGCGACAAGCTCGTGCTGATGGCCAAACTGTCCGACCGCTCCACCAAGGCCTACAAGAAGTACACCGTCAGATCGTGAGTATAATTACAGGCTTCGTGCAATGATATATTGCATCAGTTATGCACACTGTCGTAGCCAGTGCTACACAAATTTGTTGCACGCTCACTAACACCATAGCCAACATTACACAAATTAGTTGCATACTCTGACACCATAGCCGATACTACATAAATTACTTTGTATACTACACAAATTAGTTATACACTCACTGACACCACAGCCAATACTACACAAATTGGTTACACACACTAACACTATAGCCAATACTAAGCAAATTAGTTACACACACACTGACACCATAGCCAATACTAAACAAATTAGTTCGCAGCGAATACTACACGAATCACTGACAATCACTGACATCGTAGTCAATACTACGCAAACTAGTTATACATGCACACTGACACCATAACCAGTGCTTACACATCCAGTGACATCGGTGACACCGTCGAGCTGAAAGTGGACCACGAAAGAAGCTGTCGTTATACATACTCACTGACACAGAGGCCAACAACGCGTACAAAAGCATCAGTTATACACACTGACACAGAGGCCAACAACGCGTACAAAAGCATCAGTTATACACACTGACACAGAGGCCAGCATTGTGTACAAAAGCATCAGTTATACACACTGACGCAGAGGCCAGCATTGTGTACAAAAGCATCAGTTATACACACTGACACAGAGGCCAACAACGCGTACAAAAGCATCAGTTATACACACTGACACAGAGGCCAGCATTGTGTACAAAAGCATCAGTTATACACACTGACACAGAGGCCAGCATTGTGTACAAAAGCATCAGTTATACACACTGACACAGAGGCCAGCATTGTGTACAAAAACATCAGTTATACACACTGACACAGAGGCCAACATTGTGTACAAAAGCATCAGTTATACACAGTGACACAGAGGCCAACATTGTGTACAAAAGCATCAGTTATACACACTGACACAGAGGCCAGCATTGTGTACAAAAGCATCAGTTATACACACTGACACAGAGGCCAACACGATGTATACACATCACTGACACTGTGGCCAATGCTACGTACACACATCGCTGACACTGTGGCCAATACTACGTACACGCATCACTGACACTGTGGCCAATGCTACGTACACACATCACTGACACTGTGGCCAATGCTACGTACACACATCACTGACACTGTGGCCAATGCTACGTACACACATCACTGACACTGTGGCCAATGCTAACGCATCCACGGACACCGCTGTGCAGGAGCCTGGACTCGAAGAGCTACCCTGACTACAACACGGCCGTCAAGCTGAACGTGGACCACAAGAAGAAGCTGTCGTCCGGAGAGCTGGAGGTGAAGTACGGCAGCAACCCCAAGGACAAGACCAAGCGCATCCTGCTGGCCGGAACGCTGGCCAGGAAGATCAAGAACCTCAAGAACATGGACCTCAGCTACAAGATGGAGGCTCAGGCGCCCCAACAGGTGAGGACGATGGGGAGGAGGTGCATTTGGAAATGTGGTGGTTGTGTGGGTTGTTGTTGTTGTTGTTTTTTGTCTTCATGTAAAGGAGTGCTGACTGGTTTGTGTGATTGAAACCAGTACTGCGTGTTATTGTTAAGTACTAGAGCCATTACAGTTCATTGTCCTATTTAACGAAAGATCCCCAAAGCAAATATTTGTCTGTCTGTCTTTCTGTCTCTGTTTGTCTCTGTCTCTGTCTGTCTGTCTGTCTGTCTGTCTGTCTGTCTGTCTGTCTGTCTGTCTGTCTGTCTGTCTGTCTGTCTCTCTCTCTCTCTCTCTCTCTCTCTCTCTCTCTCTCTCTCTCTCTCTCCCCGCACACACAAAATATGCCCACACAGTTTGACGCTCAAACAATTTCCACGCTAAATCAAAAACTAAAAACGGTTCATATGAAGTCGGTACATTTGCAAGCGTGAATATCACAATTCCCAGTTGCATTTCAAATAATTTCAAAATTCACCTCTTTCAGAACATTGACATCCGAGTCAAGGGCAAGCACTCCCACACCCCCACCAAGCTGGACTCCAACGTGGCCATGACCTACGCCAAGGGCAAGGACATCAGCGCGATCTTGAACCTGAGAGACAAGAGCGCCAAGCTGATGAAGGTCAACGGCGGACTGACGCTGCAGGCCCCTTGGGCTGGACTGACCCTCAAGTCGGACCTCACTCAGGCCTCCAAGAAACAGGTCAGTGTTATACACGTCTACGGTCGCACGTGCTGCTCTATTAATTGGCTCTGTGTGCAGATGGAAGAGTGGGTTGAGCCGATTGTCCGTGCAAAATAAGGTATAACCGAGCTAAGACAGTAATGTTGTTAGTTTGTTACATTCAAGATTACTTTATTATCTCACCAGAGAAATTAAATAAACATACACCACATCACAGGAGACAATAACACATAATAATTAGCGTTCCTCAGCTAAAACCCTGAGGTTCACTCAATGCTGGGTGAGACGGTAGCGTGTGCAACCGTTTCCCTACCACATGTATGTCAGCAAGGCCAGTTTTTGATACAAGTGCAGTGCTACCTGCAGGCCACTCCGACAGAGGCACTGGCTCCGACCCTCCCTCCCCCTCCCCTCTCTCTCTCCCTCTCTCTCCCCCTCTCTCTTTTCGTGCACTCTTTAAACTGACATTACATGATATTAACTCTGTCATAAAGCATTAATTGTCAAACATGAACATTGAACTAGACCTTTAATTGTAATTTCCTGGAAAGTGCCTCCCTCCTCCACCCGTCCCACTTAATGTGACGTTTGCTGCGGTCGACTGGACGTCACAACTCTCAAGTAACTTCTTCAATCTCCGAGTTACTTATTGAGAACGGTTTCAAGAAAACCGAACATTTTGAACACAATGTGGGATGATACTGTTGATTTTATTTAAGGTAAACATAGTTAATGTAATAATTAACCAATGTTCACATGTTTTTATTTAAGGTATAGCATAGCTAATGTTCACATGTTTTTATTTAAGGTATAACATAGCTAATGTTCACATGTTTTTATTTAAGGTATAACATAGCTAATGTAATAATTCATGTTTTGTAATGTAATGTTTTTTTAAAATATATTTAAGGTATAACATAGCTAATGTAATAATTAGCTAATGTTCACATGAGAAATGTAAAATAAGTCTGCCGACATGCATACATACCTAAAAGTGGCTGTAACTGCATGTGACCGTTGGCTGGCAGTGGGAGCACACCCTGAACATCAAGACGGGCAGCGGCAGCAAGCACAGCATCAGCACCGTGTACAAGACTCCCGGCGCCCGCTCCCAGGAGGTCACCGCCAGCCTGGACCTGGACGGCATGAAGCCCGTCACGCTGTCCGGACAGGCCAACCTGGACTGGGATGACCTGCAGATGGCCGGCTCCGTCAAACACGGCAAGGTCAGAGTTAGGGTTCTCTTTCTCTCCTTTTCTTCAATGTTGTTGCCCTGATATAACCGTACTGGGATGACCTGCAGATGGCCAGTTCGGTCAAACACGGCAAGGTCAGAGTTAGGGTTCTCTTTCTCTCCTTTTCTTCAATGTTATTGCCCTGATATAACAGTACTGGGATGACCTGCAGGGGGCCGGCTCCGTCAAACACGGCAAGGTCAGAGTTAGGGTTGTATTTCTCTCCTTTTCTTCAATGTTATTGCCCTGATATAACAGTACTGGGATGACCTGCAGGTGGCCGGCTCCGTCAAACACGGCAAGGTCAGAGTTAGGGTTGTCTTTCTCTCCTTTTCTTCAGTGTTATTGCCCTGATATAACCGTTCAGTGTTCTCGCCCTGATATAACCGTACAGTGCTCTCGCCCTGATGTAACTATACTGGGATGACCTGCAAATGGCTGGCTCCGTCACTTGAAACACGGCGAGGTCAGAGTTAGGAGGTTCTCTTTCTCTCCTCTTTCTTCCGTGTGTATATGTCAATGCTCTTGCCCTGATAAACCGTACTGGGATGACCTGCACATGGGCGGTTCCGTCAAACACGGCAAGGTTTCAATTAGGGCTTGTTTCCTTTGTTTCTTCTTTCTTTCTTGTATGACTGGACGTAAAAACTAAAAATAAAAAATAATAACCACACGCAAGTTACTATAATTATAGTGTTCATGGAACTTCGTCATTTGAATGAAGACTTATATGACACTTTCGCTGTTGACTGTTTTGTGACCAGAAATAATTATGAATTTTGTTAGTGACCTTTGGTTTGAACTGGTGTAGACGATTGATCTATTTTTTTAAACTTTTTGTTGTTGTTGCTGTTTTGTTTTTTGATTTTGTTCTTTGTTTTGTTGTTGTTGTTTTTTTCAATATGTGATTCGTTCTGATGCGGCCCTGTGAGGTTGACAAGGACGATTAGAGTCCAAGAACTAAGCGACTGACTAACTGTCCTCACTGCGCCTCAACAGAACGTGTACGGAGTGAGCGGAACTCACAAGCTGGCCAAGTCCCGCAGCGGCAAGTGGAGCTTCGAGGTCATCGTGCCCTCCAGACGCGTCACGCTCAGCGCCGATGCCGGCAAGGTCAAGGGCAACTACGAGGCTTCAGTGGAGGCCGCTTGGGATGCCGACAAGGACAAGAACGCCAAGGTCAGTGATTTGTACCCCCCCCCCCCCCCCCCAACGTTCTCTGCATTCCAGAAATAGCATCTCCCAAGAAGGCATAATAAGTTGATCGCCAAGGTCAGTGGTTTGTTTGTTTTTTCTCCACGTTCTCTGCATCGCCGAAGTAGCATCTCCGGAGAAGGCGTAATAAGCTGATTGTAATCACCTGGCAAATGTGAAATAGGTCAGCATAATTATATGTAAC
>JABMCL010000054.1:327500-355000 GCA_018857735.1 Alviniconcha marisindica | reverse complement strand
CAGTCACACTCATGACCTAGCTGTGTCTTTGCTCCTGACCAGATTCTGGCCTCCAGCAAGGACAAGCGCCGAGTACGTCAGTCTCGCGTGGAGCTGGAGTACGCCCCGCGCCAGACGTACTCTGTGGACACCACCTACTCCTTCGAGGTGCCGCTGGTGCTTGACGTCAACGTGGTGACACCACTGAGCGGATACGAGTCCCTGAGCGCTTCCCTCAGACACAACGCCCGTGACACCGCTATGGACGCTTCGGCCCAGGTCGGTGCATGTGCTGGAAGGGGTTAAATCATGTGGGAGGAGTTAAAGGTGGTGAAAGGGGGGTGGGGGGGGGGGGGGCGTGAGGTGGTGAAGGGGGTTGGAGAGGGAACGGGGTGTGGTTTGTGAAAAACTGGATGAATGATTTTGTTCTCTCTCTCTCTTCTCTCTCTCTCTCTCTGCTCTTCTCTCTCCTCTGTCTTCTGTCTGTTCTGTCTCTGTCTTCTCTGTCTGTCTGTCTGTCTGTCTGTCTGTCTGTCTGTGTCTGTCTGCTGTCTTCTCTTCTCTCTTCTCTGTCTTCTGTCTCTCGTCTCTCTCTCCTCTCTTCTCTCTCTCGTCTCTCTCTCTCCTCTCCCCAGAAACTAAAACGCTGATTCAAACAGATTTTCAAAGTTCGTGATCTTGATCAGACCCAAAAGATCGCTTCCGGGTACATAAAAGAAAAATATATTCGGCGTCATTCACAAAACGTGCACTACCCACCTACCACTGAGCTTTCGATAATAATACATAGGGTAATTTTTAAAAACTGTTTCTACTAACTTGAAAACGGTATCACACACACACGCACACACTCATTCACTTGCTCATGCACGCACGTACGCGCGCACGCACGCACGCACACCACGCACGCACACACCACACGCACACACACAAACCACACACACAGCAACAAAAGCCCTCACAACGCCCACGTTCTACCTGCACTCAGGTGACCTACACCAACGACCAGACCGTGAAGGCCACGGCCATGGTGGACTGGTCACGCGGGCTGGACAGCAGCATCACCGTGACCACGCCTTTCGGAGGCTGGGAGCAGAGCTCGGCCACTCTGCGTCACGAGGGCGACTGGGACGACTTCAACAGCCTGGCTGACGTCACCGTGGGCGGACAGGGCGTGAAGGGCAACTTCAAGTTCCTCAACAAGCTGAAGACCGACGCGCAGCTCTCCCTCACCACCCCCTGGGCTGGCTGGGAAAAGGTGAGGGGGGATTTTGATGTCGTTGTTGTCGTTGTTGTTGTAGCGTTTCCAAACTAAACGCCCTTGGAGGATCGCCAGATAGTATATGCTATTGGACATTGCTAAATGCCTCGTGGCGTTGTCCACACTGCCGTCCGTCAGTTATCGTGAACCGTGTGAATCTGATCGTGTTCCAGTAAGCTATTTTGTTGTTGTTGATGTTGTTCCATTGTTGTTGTAGCGTTTCCCAGCTGAATACCCTTGGGAATCACCGATCTGTGTGTGTGTGTGTGTGTGTGTGTGTGTGTGTGTGTGTGTGTGTGTGTGTGTGTTGTGTGTGTGTGTGTGTGTGTGTGTGTGTCTCTCTCTCTCTCTCTCTCTCTCTCTCTCTCTCTCTCTCTCTCTCTCTCTCTCTCTCTCTCTCTCTCTCTCTCTCTATAATATATATATATATACAACTGCACATTGACAAATGCCTCATGGCGTTGTCCATGCACACTGCCGTACTCCTAACCTCCTTGTAGAGCACCATGTGAATCTGATCGTGCTGGGCGTTAAACGTCACTCACAAGGAATGAAACATTAAAATGGCTCTCATCGCTGTCGGTCTTAATGCAGGACTTATTCTGGCGGTGACAGCTAGTGTATCTTTAGGTGCAGTCTCCTTTTCCCTTTTCCCCGGAATCTCCTGGGATCTCGGTCCCCGCCAGTACCTCTTCGGAGACAAACTCGGCATTAACCCCTTCACTGCCATGATTTCACTTGAAAACGACCAAAATAGTGCGAAATTTGATACCCTTAAGCCTTTCTGTTTTCTTTTTCGCACTGGCTTGTGAAAGGATTTTCATTAAAACGCCTAGCATTGAAAGTAGATGGGTTGTTATAGGACCGGAAAATATACTGTTTGCAGGTGCCTCCGTGCATCTTTCAACCTGGAAATGTTACAGGCTGGGGCAGTGAAAGGGTTAAAGAACTAAGTTTAACCAAGGAACAAGTGAGCAACTGCCGGTGAGGTTGACAAAATAGATCTAGATCTATATATGTTCTAAGTTTAACCGACTAATGAACCTGACATTGCTTGCTTCGTCCCCAGATCGAAGCCGGAGTGACCCGCAAGGGTGACCTGAGCAACCTGCGAGGGACAGCCGTTCTGCTGTACGGTGAGCAGAAGATGGAAGCCAACCTGCTGCACAAGTGGAACTCCCGCAAGGCTCGCCTGGTGGCCTCCCTGTCCACCCCCTACACCGAGGAAGTCAAGATCAACGTGGAGAAGACCGGCGACCTCCAGGCCGACGCCTCCATCAGCTACGGCCGCGCCTACAGCGTGGACGCCTCCGGCAGTGCCAGCCACAACAGCCGGGAGACGACCGCCTCCACCAGCGTCAAGTACCGACTGGGCGGACCTCGCCACGTCGCCGCCGCCTCGCTGGCCAAGACCGGGTCTCTCGAGGACCTGGCCCTCACCGCCTCCACCAGCCTGGACAAGCAGGAGATCAGCCTGTCCGCCGAGCTGAGCACTCTGCGCGACATCAAGGCCGCTCTCGCTCTCCGCACGCCCTTCAGCGACTTCGAGAGTCTCGGCGCCTCCTTCCACAGCAGCGGCGACCTGAGCGGAATGACGACGGAAGCCAACGTCGAGTACATGACCGACAAGAACATCAACGGGAAGATGGAGCTCACCTTCCGAGGAATTGAGCTGCTGAACTTCCGCGGATCCCTGACCTCTCCCATCGCCGGCATGGAGCGCAGCGTGGTGTCCCTGTCCCACGGACTCGGGCCCAAGACGTGCAGCGGCTCCTTCAACGTGGACTCCACCGTGGCCGACTTCGGCACCCTCGACGCCTCCTACCAGAACACGGGCAAGCTGAACAACATGAAGGGCGAGGCTCGCGTGACCTACAACGGCCAGTCGCTGCTGGACGCCAACATGGCCCACAAGATGTCCCCTAGCCGCCTGCAGTCCTCGCTGAGTCTGCAGACCCCAGCGCTGCCCGAGCTGAGCGTGGAGGTCAACCACCAGGGAGACGCCAGCCGCTTCACCACCAAGGCCTCAGCATCCGCCGACGGAAGCAAGGTGTCCTCGGACACTCAGTGGTCGGCGAGCGGCGACAACGTGGACCTGAGCCAGTCGTTCTTCACCCTCCTGGGCGGATACCGCAACCAGGCCGGCGTCGTCTTCTCCAAGGTGGGCCCCGTCAGCGACGTCACGCTGCAGCTGTCCGGCAACGTCAACGCCGACAAGGCCAAGATCATCGGCAAGTTGGCCACCGTCCGCGACCTCAGCGCCTCTGTGGAAATGGAAACGCCTTTCGACGGCTACCGCCAGCTGGGCGCCAGCTTCCGCAAGAGCGGCGAACTGAGCGACCTGTCCGTCATCGCCAGCGCCAACATGGAGCAGGAGAAGATGGAGATTGCCGGCAAGTTTAACAACGAAGATGACGTCAAGGGTTCCGTCGACGTCACGACGCCTTTCGACGGCTACAGCCAGATGGGAGCGTCCTTCAGCTACGGCGGCGAGAACGCCATGCTGTCCGCCAACCTCGTGAACGACAGGATCCTCGCCACACGGCAGGTTCGTCAACGACGACGTCATGGAGGGCTCCGTGGACATCAAGACCCCCTTCAACGGCTATGACCAAATGGGAGCCGCCTTCAGCTACAGCGGGGAGAAGGCCATGATCTCTGGAAACCTGCAGAACGACAAGATCGAAGCCACGGCCAGGCTGGACAACACCGACGGCATGACCGGCGCCCTGGACATCAGCACCCCATTCACCGGCTACACCCAGATCGGAGGACAGGTCCGCTCCTTCGGAGAACGGACGCACTTCACCGTCTCCGTCAACGGAAACGTGGAGAGCAGCCAGGCTGAGGCCACTGTCAAGTTCAGCGCCGTGCAGGACGTGTCCGGCTCCGTGGACATCGCCACCCCCTTCGAGGGCTACCGCCGCATGGGATCCTCTTTCGCCCTCGCCGGAGACCTCAACGACCTGACCCTGAACGCCGAAGGCTTCGTGCAGAGCGAGAAGGTGGAGATGAAGGCCAAGTTCGACATGAAGTCCGGCAGCGTGGAGATCAACACGCCCTTCAGCGACTACAGCCAGATGGGGGCGTCGTTCCAGCAGCGCGGGGAGATGGACGACCTCAGCCTGCAGATGGCTGCCAACCTCATGAGTGACAAGCTGGAGGCCGTGGTCAGCTTCGCCAACAAGGATGCCCTGACCGGCTCCGTCCAGGTCGTGACGCCTTTCGAGGGTTTCCACGAGGTGGGCGCCAGCTTCAAGCACTCGGGCAGACCTGAGAACTTCAACTGCGAGGGACTCATCACCTACATGGACGACCAGCACATCTCCGGAGAGGTGAGTACCCCTTGTAGCTCAGTTAAGTCGCTTCTTCTTCTCCCGGCAATGATTAATTGACAGAGCTCCCGCTTCAGTTCGTCCTGAGGTGACCCCATGCTCATGACCTTCAGTCAGCTCGGATCGAAACACGTTGAGGAGAGGAAGCTCCACACACATGAAAGGTTCAGAGGAACGCTCATTTATTTGGACGCCAAAACACAATCTGCAAATTTTCGGAGTAATTCCCTTTATCAAGCTACAAAAGTTGAGGAATCAACAAATCATGACGTACATATCACCCGGCCAGCGTATTTCTGACAAGATCCAAACCCCTAAAAGGTTCAAAAGAACGCTCATTTATTAGGAAAAAACACAACATGCCAATTTTCGGGGTAATCCCCTTTAACAAGGAACACTAAAACAACAATGAAATGGTGAAAAACGATGAAAAATGAGATAGAGAGCTAATCCACTTATCATTTTTTAGCTGAGCTATGTCCAGTGATTGGAAAAATGTTGGCATGTTCTCGGCGATAAACAACACCCCAGCGTCTGGGTTTGATCGGTAAATGTTTATTTCTCCAAACACACATCTTTACCGAAAAAGTACTGAGAACGGAGAAGAAGGAGGTGTTGCAGCCTACAATATGCAACCTGTAATCATTGAGTAGGTTTTTGATTTACAAACCAGCAGAAAGACACTGTGGGATATATGCCTTGTCATGGTCCACGAACCGATGACAGTTACAAGGCGTTATGAAATGATCGGCTGCATTGCCTTGTTTGGGCTAAACCTGAAGATGCTCTGCTCTTTTGGTTTAAACGAGTACTAAATGACAAAATAAGGTTGCAATGCAAGGTATATGAGCACAGCAACAGTGAGGCCTTGAGGCTCAAACCCGGTGCGCTGTTCTCTTTTCCAGCTGAGCTTCTACAACTACCTCCTTCGTCGTATCGAGATGTCGGCCGTGCTGAAGACCCCCTTCACCAACTGGGAGATGACCAAGATGAGCTACAAACACGCCGGAAGTGCCGAGAAGTTCGAGTGCAACGCCGCAGTTGAGTGCAGCCGTGGACAGCACACTGCCGACCTCAAGGTGAGCTGCAGCGTTAAAAAAAGAAGAAGAAAAAAAGACCAAAACTCACCAACGGTTATTTGCAGCGTAGAAATCACACCAAAACTCACCAACGGTTCTCTGCAGCGTACAGAGCAGACCTAAATTCACCAACGGTTATCTGCAGCGTACCAAGTAGACCAAAACTCACCAACGGGTTTCTGCAGCGTACAGAAAAACCGAAACTCACGAAGGGTTATCAGCAGCGTACAAATCAACAACAACAACGACAACGACAACAAAACTCAAGTGTTAGCTGCTAACAAACAGTTCACCAACACACACACACACACACACACACACACACACACACACACACACACACACACACACACACACACACACACACACACACACACACACACACACACACACACACACACACACACACACACACGCGCGCGCGCGCGCGCACGTACGCACGCACGCACGTACGTACGCACAGAGCTGGGGCTTGCGCCTTTTGCAGTGTGTCAGATCTAAAAGCACAAAGCCCTCCAACCTATAATTTTGAAAATGGGTCACGATCGAATGTGCGTGCGTGCGTGCGTGCGTGCGTGCGTGTGCGTGCGTGTGTGTGTGTGTGTGTGTGTGTGTGTGTGTGTGTGTGTGTGTGTGTGTGTGTGTGTGTGTGTGTGTTGTCTTAAGCCTGCTATAGTCTTTCCAAAGACTCTTTTAATTCTAGATCATAATTGCTTTGTCTCTGCAAGTCCACTCTGAACCCTGCGTATCCAACGTGTCCCAAATGAGTCATTCTCTCTCTCTCCCCACCTCACTTCCAGGTTGACCTGCGCAAAGACCAGGAGATCCAGCTGACCGTGAAGACGCCTTACGAAGGGTTCCGCATGACCGAGCTGAGCCACAGCCTCTCGTGGAGCGACAACAGCGCCCAGTGGAACGGACTCGCCACCTACGGCAAGGGTCAGCGAGCCTCCAGCCAGCTGACCGTGTCCGCTCAAGATGGTCAGTTCAGCTGCCGCCTTGAACTTCAGACCCCCTACACCTCCGACCTGGTCGCCACCTTGGACCAGCAGGTGGATGCGACCACCTTCACCAGGAAGCAGGTCAGTGTATAGCCTTCAGTGATGCGTGTCAGATAGTATAAGTTTGAATGTGTCTCTGTGTGGTGTTTTGTGTGCAAGACAAGACTGTCTTGCAGATTGTCTCGCCCTGATATAACCGCAATGGTTGACTGGGCGTAAAACACCAAGTTACTTACTTACTTACTTACTTGCAGATTGTCCCTAATATGCTTTTTAGAATCTGAGGACATTAAGCAGAATGGAACGAAGGAAATGGTGTGTTCAGAGCTCAGGAGCTGTGCCGTGTGAAAATCGAGGTGGCCGTGATGGATTTCCGTCCCTATCTTACAAGTCTCTTGACTCTTGACTCTCCCGTAATTTTGGATACAAGTCCAGTAGCTCAATCGTGTTTCATGCAAGTCCCGTTACTCAACCTTGTGATATATACAGCTTGCAAGTCCCGTAACTCAGTCTTTTGATACAAGTCCTTCGTAACTGAATCCTTTTACGCAGGTCCGGTTACTCGACCCGATGATATCAATTAAAAGTCCCCTAACTGAGTCTCTACTGTCTTGTGACTTTGTCCCTCACAATTAATGAAACTTTAAAATGGCTCTCATCGCTGCCCATCATAATGCAGGAGTCAGTACAGTGTAGCGATAGGTATATACTCTCCCTCTTCCCCCACCTCTATACCACCTTCCCCCTTCTCCCCGTCCCTAATAAGCTTTACGGTTTCTGTGGACGTTAAGCACCATGTTTACTTACTTACTCAGTCTCTTAATTGTCATTAAGTCCCGCAACTCAGCCTACTCAGACAGGTCCCGCAACTCAAACCGACTCGGTCTTTTTGCACAGACCTTCAAGTACGGCGACAACATTGAGTTCGCTGAGGACTTCCACTACACCTTCAACGACAGCCCTCTGTGGGTGGTGCAAGGCTCTCACACCTACAACTGGAACGGCCAGAGCGGCTTCCGGTCCCTGTCCTTCCGTCGTGAAGGCCCTTGGAATGACGTCACCATGGCCGCTAAGGGCGAGATGGACGGCGAGGAGGTTGCGATGGACGCCACCTTCAAGAACGAGTTCGGCAGGATCGAGGGCAACGTCAAGGTCAACACGCCTTTCGAGGGATACACGTAAGGACAACACAGACTGACTAATAAGTTCTCGCTTGACTGAGATCTTGATCACGTGATGTTACGTTCGCGGGTTGGGCTATGGAGGGACTGAAACTGCTTCTCTCTCTGTGTCTCTCTGTCAGTCTGTCTGTCGGTCTGTCTGTCTTCCCTGCCCCCCTCTCTCAACATGCAAATTTCTGGGATAAGCCCCGTTTTTTCAAGCTACAAAACAACACTTATACAACACTTATACAACACTTATACAACACTTAACGGTGAAGAACGATTTAGTGTCTGCCTACTGAGAGAAAGGGGGTGTATTTCTAAGAGTGTGTACGTGTGTGTGTGTGCTTCATGACTGTGAATTGTTAAGAGAAATCCAGTAGTAGTGCGTTAATGTCAATTAAGATCGAACGACAGCTTTAAGTTCCTGCTGGGTTGAATAAAGTATATTGTTATTGTTAGGATATTTATCTGCTTTTTGTCGACCTGTTTTAATTGTTATGCTGTTTTGGTGTCCCTAAAAATGAGATGTCGGATATATTTATCTGCTTTTCGTCGAGCTGTTTTAATTGTTATGTTGTCTATGACAATAAGATGCGGTATACGTATCTGCTTTTCGTCGAGCTGTTTTAATTGTTATGTTGTCTATGAAAATGAGATGCGGCATACGTATCTGCTTTTCGTCGAGCTGTTTTAATTGTTATGTTGTCTATGAAAATGAGATGCGGCATACGTATCTGCTTTCCGTCGAGCTGTTTTATTATGCTGTTTCGGCGTCCCTAAAATTGCTCGCTCCGATGGACTGGGCGTAAAACACCAACTTACTTACTTACCCTTAAAAATGAAATGTGGGATATTTACCTGCTTTTGCTTGACCAGTATTGCTACGTTGTCCAGTGGCTCTTTGCTGATGTCCGTGTCTTGCTCTCTGCTCTGACAGCGACATCGGCGCCAGCTTCCAGCACATCGGGGAGGTGACCCGCGCCTTCAACAGCGAGGCCAAGGTTGAGTACATGGACGACCAGGAGGTGACCGCCAAGCTGGACTTCATGCGCGCTGCCTGGCAGCGTCTGGAGATCACTGCCCAGCTGACCACGCCCTTCGAGGACTGGGCACAGACTGAGGCTGAGTACAGACACAACGCTGACAGTGGTACGGGTTTGTGTGTGTGTGTGTGTGTGTGTGTGTGTGTGTGTGTGTGTGTGTGTGTGTGTGTGTGTGTGTGTGTGTGTGTGTTGTGTGTTGTGTTGTGTGTGTGTGTGTTGTTGTGTGTGTGTGTGTGTGTGTGTGTGTGTGTGTGTGTGTTGTGTGTGTGTGTGTGTTGTGTGTGTGTGTGTGTGTGTGTGTGTGTGTGTGTGTTGTTTTGTGTGTGTGTGTGTGTGTGTGTGTTGTGTGTGTGTGTGTGTGTGTGTGTTTGTGTGTGGTGTGTGTGTGTGTTGTGTGTGTGTGTGTGTGTGTGTGTGTGTGTGGGTGTGTGTTGTGTGTGAGTGTGTGTGTGTGTGTGTGTGTGTGTGTGTGTGTGTTGTGTGTGTGTGTGTGTGTGTGTGTGTGTGTGCTATTATAACACAATGTTGTTACAATGCTGAAAACGGTAAAGTTTAGTTTTGGGGAGTACATATAATTATTATATATAAGTATTATAACCCAATGTTTTTACAATGCTGAAAACGTTAGAGTTTAGTTTTGGGGAGTACATATAATTATTATATCACAATATGGTTACAATGCTGAAAACATCACAGTTTTATTTTGAGAGATACACGTTGTTACGATCAATCACTAAAATATCCGTTATCGAAGCTCCAGAGTGGTGGAATCTACTGAACTCTGCAGAATAATTCCACGCTGTTTGGCTTGACCACGCTTTTACCACCTGGTATTCAGTGCCAGTTCAGTCAGAACGTCGAAAACAAGTACCTTTGTATTCACCAGACGGTTTCACGTGCTACGCCGGTGTCGAATACTTTGGTGACCAGCGTGTGACCGGCGACCTGCGTGTGACGTCATCGCCCAACCCGGAAGTGACGTTCACAGTGAAGACCCCGTGGAGCGACTGGGAGCAGATGTCAGTCAATGGCGGTTACCAGGACGACGGATGGGGAAAGAAGGAGGTTAGTGTTGTCTCTGTGAGCTGTATATAATCTGACGGTGTACATATTAATGCCGCAGAGCTCGGGAGCTGTGTGAAAGTCGAGGTGGCCGTCCTGGGCTCCCCGTCCCTGATAGGCTTTACGGTCTCTGTGGACGTAAAGCGACACTGAACTGTTAATTACAACCTTTGGATTTGTGCATGCATGGTGACTACCTGCTTCTGAGATGTACCTGTGTTGGTTGACGAAAGCTAAAATGCGAGACCAAACTAACGAATTTGTCCCTTTTGGGGCTGTTATTGTTTTTTTTTTTGTTTTAAGTTTTTAAATTTTGGTACAGTCGTCTAACAACGTGCATTCCCAAGAGCTGACAAGTACACTTCATTTTGCTTTGTAATAAATACATGTATGATCGCGTAGGCGTACCTGCTGCTTAGGTTAGCATCAGAGGTTAGACTGATACGCATTTCGCTCTTTTACACACACACACACACACACACACACACACACACACACACACACACACACACACACGCGCGCGCACACACACACACACTAACACACACTAACACACACTAACACACACTAACACACACTCACAAACACACACTAACACACACTAACACACACACGCTCGCTCTCTCTCTCTCTCTCTCTCTCTCTCTGTCTCTGTCTGTGTCTCTGTCTGTCTGTCTGTCTGTCTGTCTCTCTCTCTCTGTCTGTCTGTCTGTCTCTCTCTCTCTCTCTCAAAACTAAACAAACAAACAAACAAACAAAACAAAACAAAACTGCTGTGTTGCAGATGTCCAGCAAGCTGGACCTGGGCAGAGGCTACGTCTACACCTTCAATTCGGCTCTCATCGGCTCCGAGGACGCCGGCAAGTCGCTCAACGCCCGCCTGACCACGCCCCACGCTGACTGGCAGACCCTGGAGGCCCGCCTCAGCCACGGAGGGGAGGTCAACGACTTCAAGAGCTCCGCCTACCTCAGCACGCCCCTGATGGACGCCGTCAGCGCTTCTGCCAGTCTCCGCTACAACACGCCTTTCGACTTCACCGCCACCGCCTCTCTCGACACGCCCTGCGACTACGTCAAGGACTGGAAGATGGAGGTAAGGTTATCGTGAGTCACGCTCCGAGCATAGCTTTCCGGCACCTTCCAGCTCCAGACTCTACCAGACTTGGTTACTCGTTCTTTATCTCAGTGCGGATGTCCACCCAAGCTGTCAGCGCCCGCGGACCCTAATGATTAAGACAGTGGAGGCAGCACAGCGTCCTCGGAGCTCAGAAACTGTGTGAAAGTCGAGGTGGCCGTCACGCTCCGAGCATAGCTTTCTGGCACCTTCCAGCTCCAAACTCTGCCAGGCTTGGTTACGCCATTTGAAGGGGCACTCGATCTTTATCTCAGAGCGGATGTCCACCCAAGCGGTCAGCGCCCGCGGACCCTAATGATTAAGACTGTGGTGGCAACACAGCGACCTCGGAGGTTAGAAACTGTGTGAAAGTCGAGGTGGCCGCCTTGGGCTCCCCGTCCGTAATACGCGGTGTGGTTTCTTGTGGACGTAAAGCACCATGAAAGAAGTCCAGGCACGCCTGTAAACATGAGGCGCGTCCGCCTCGGGTTAAAAAAAAAAAAAAGAGTTCCGTCTTGATTCAAACTATTTTGGTTTTGTTTGTGCTGGCGTAAGCAACGTGAGTGGTTATAAATTAAAAACGCCTAAAATATTCTGAGTTGTCTGTAACAAACTTACTGCGAATTAAGCACCAACAAAAAACGTTTTGGGAGACCTATGATGTGAAGGATGAAAATGAAAAAGGTGACACAAATTTCTAGTACCATTGACCGAGGTCTCTTTTCATCAACAGATGGTCAACGGTGAACGTGGAACCCAGAAGACAAGTCACGTGATCCTCGGCTGGTCAGGTGACCAGGAGATCGTCATGGACGGCGCGTGGCGTCTCGACAGCAGCTGGTACGAGCGCCACCTGCACACCGATGTCAGCCTGACCTCTCCCTTTGAGACTGTTCGCAGGACCAACTGGGTGTTTGAGCACCACGCTACCCAAGGCAAATACGAACAGAAGGTGAGTCGCGTGCGGCCCACAAGAGTATAACTATAACTATAAGTCTTTCCAAGTGTCCCTTAATCATAGTTCAGGAGCTGTGTGAGAGTCGAGGTGGCCGTCCTGGGCTGTCCGTCCTAACGAGCCTTCTGGCTTCCGTGGACGTAAAGCTATATTGAACCATGCTTCGGCATTGGTCTCAGCTTGTCCCTAATATGTCAACTGACATCTGAGGACATTAAGCAACACTACCTGCCCGTATCCCTTAATTTTCTGCTGGTCTCGGGAGCCGGTTTGGCCTAGCGGTAATTAAGGCGTTGGGCTGGTAAACAGAATGACCTCAGTTCGATTCCGCTTCAGGTTCTTCTTTCTCTTGAAAAGTTGTGGTCTGCGCATGGACACTGTTTCTGTGATTTGAAAAATGAGAAGTGGATACTTATCTGCTTTAGGCTCGGCTGTCTGGTTCTGTTCTTTCGGTGTCCAGTATTTTGAAGAATGCTTATAGTCTTAATTTGATCACCAACGTAGTGCCGCACACGTGAACGTCAAAACCTAGTAACGGTTGATTGTGCTCGATTCCCACAGATGAGCGGTAGCCTGAACGGAGACAAGCTGATCGACTTTGACCTTGCCACACTCAATGGCGACCTTCCCGAGGTCACCTTGACCCTGAGAGAGCCCTACGTCATGATGTACTCGCTGTCACGCACCAGTGACGGTGCCGAAGTGATGCTGGACTGGGACCGCAACAACCCCAACAGCAACCTCCGTATCACTTCACGCTTCACTGACTCCAGCGACTCCAGCAGCACCCAGCACGACCTTGACATCAAGGTCAGTAGGACCAACCTTTTTTCTTTTGTTGTTCTTGTGGTTGTTGTTGTCATTGGTGGTGGTGGTGGTGGTGGTGGTGGTGGTGGTGTAATTCACTCTTTAAAAATGGATGGGTGCTGTAGAATGACATTTTTCTTGTTAAATTTTATCTACCTTGCTTTCTTTCATAATGAAAAAATCTTGATTAGAATCCGTTCAATCGTTTCCTGCGACTAATACAACTTTTACGATGATTATGATATGGTTAACAGGAAGGTTCTGCAAACCTGCTTCATCCAAGAACAGTGCACCTCGCTGTCCTCTCTCTCTTTTTTCACTCTGTCTCTCTGTTTGTCTGTCTTTCTCTATCTCTGTCTGTCTGTCTGTCTGTCTGCCTGTCTGCCTGCCTGCCTGTCTGTCTGTCTGTCTGTCTGTCTGTCTGTCTGTCTGTCTGTCTGTCTGTCTCTCTCTCTCTCTCTCTCTCTCTCTCTCTCTTCTCTTTCTCTGTCTCTCTTCCTACCCCCACCACCACCTCTCCGAATCACAAAGAAGAATAAAAGAACAGTATGTAAAATTCAACTTGCAACTGTGCAGCTGATCCACCCGTCCCGCACCATGGGCGCCAGGTACAACCTGCAGTCCACTTCGCTCAACACCGCCAGCCAGGGTGAACTGTACTGGGGCAGGGGAGGCAACCGCAGACTGTCCTACGTCCTTGACCTCAGTGACCTCAGCCGTCGCTCCAGCACGAACTACGAGGGCAAGGTGAAGGTCGGGTTGATGTCACGCGCTGTGCAACTGAGCGGAGCCGTGTCACGCAGCCCCGTGTCACGTCAGATGGACGCCACCTTCCACTGGGACGCCGACCGTGACGAGAACAAGAACGTGGCCATCAAGACCAGGTGGACTTCCGGTGACAAGAACAAGGCTGACGTCACGCTTAGTCTGCCCGCCATCAACCAGGTAACAATGCGGGGGGTGTGGGGTGTGGGGTGATGGGGTGAATCAAGGGGGTGGGGGGTGGAAGAACCGAGGTCATTTTCCCTTGATTTAATTAAACAAGGTTTAAATCTTTTTTTCTTTTTCTTTTTTTCTTTTTCTTTTTTTCTTTCTTTTTCTTTTTAGTTTTATAGTTCTTGTTTGCTGCTTTCTCTCACAATGAGAAAATACCGAGTCTATAACGTTGCACAGTTACAGAGGTAATCCTGGACGTTATTCTAAGCTTGCATTGTATAGTTGCCGAGGTGATGTGAATCAGTCCAAGACTTTCTGGTATTGTGAACCAGGGCAAGACTTTCTGGACGTTATTCTAACTTTGCATTGCCTAGTTACCCGAGGTGATGTGAATCAGTCCAAGACTCTGGTATTGTGAACCAGGGCAAGACTTTCTGGACGTTATTCTAACTTTGCATTGCCTAGTTACCCGAGGTGTTGAAAATCAGGACAAGACTTCCTGGACGTTATTCCAACCTTGCATTGCATAGTTACCGAGGTGATATGAATCAGGGTAAATCTTTCTGGACGTTATTCCTACCTTGCATTGCATAGTTACCGAGGTGATATGAATCAGGGTAAATCTTTCTGGACGTTATTCCTACCTTGCATTGCATAGTTACCGAGGTGATATGAATCAGGGTAAATCTTTCTGGACGTTATTCCTACCTTGCATTGCATAGTTACCGAGGTGATATGAATCAGGGTAAATCTTTCTGGACGTTATTCCTACCTTGCATTGCGTAGTTACCGAGGTGCTGTGAACCAGGGCAAGACTTTCTGGACGTTACTCTGACCTTGCCGTTATTCTATTAACCGAGGTGCCGTGGTGTTGCAGGAGGTTCGCCTGCAGAGCGAGGTGGCCGTGAACCAGGGCAAGACCCTTCTGGACGCCACCACCGCCTTCTCCTACTCGCAGGACTCCAGCAAGGTCCTGACCCTCAGCTCCAAGCTCCAGGACACCACCGGATCTTGGGACACCGGCAGCAACTACACCCTCCAGCTCACCCTCACCCACCCCCACACCGACCTTGACGTGTCCATGACCTCTCACATCGGCGCCTCCGACAACCGCTACTCGGCGGCTGTGGACACGTGGTACCTGACGTCACGCCGCCAGCGCAAGAACATGGCGCTTCGCGGAGAGATCGACCAGCTGCGTCGACAGATCAGCATGGAGGTCAGTGCCACCTGTGTTTATCGTTATGTTTACCTGGTGAGATCAGAATAAAGTCATTGAATAATTCAATTAAAACATTCTCTCGCACGTTATCGATCTGAAATTTAAATTCGTTCTGACGATTACATCATTTGCCCTTTACATTGAGGGGGGATGGGGACTGGGGGGGGGGGGGGGGGGGGAGAGAAGGAGAGAGAAAGGTTGGAAGAGACAGATAATTATATACAGACAGACAGAGAGAGAAGCAGACAGATAGAGGCACAGAGACAGAAATCATACGTGTAATCCAGCAGTCACCATTGTCTCCTCCTCTCTACAACGTGTGTGTGAATGTTGCGTGTCCGCAGATGGTGAACAGTATTTGAACGTTGTGTTTCTGCAGATGGTGAGCCCAGTGAAGAAGATGTCGATGAAGGGAGAAGTGAAGAGCGTCGAGCCCTACTCGGTCAGTCTCACCAACCGCTACGACGACATGGATGCCATCCAGGCCGACTTCACTCTGGACACCAACAAGCGATCCTTCATCTTCAAGACCAACTATGATCTTGGTGAGCCCTGGAATCCACCGTGTATAATATGCAAACAGCTTTGTATACATTATAATATAATGTATTGTGAATGTGGGTCTTTGCAACGCTGACGCTGACCAGGTTTATGACACAGCTTAAAAAAGTCAAACTGTTTTTGTATTCTGGATGTATCGATGTGTTAATGTGTGTCGTTGCAATGCCGATATTCATCAACGTGTATATCACAAGATTCAAATAGTTTAGGTCCAAATAGAGAGAGAGAGAGAGAGAGAGAGAGAGAGAGAGAGAGAGAGAGAGAGAGAGAGAGAGAGAGAGAAGCAAATAATTAATTATGAAGCGTTATGTTTAGATCTGGAAGACATTAAACAGAATAAAGCCGACGGGGCGGGTGGTGGTCGGGGGGGGGGGGGGGGCGGGGTTGGTGGGGGGGGGGGGGGGGGTGGGGGAGGGAGGGAGAAGGAGGATAAACTCTTGCTCCCTTCGTAAAGAGCCTATTGGATGCATCAGTCCCTCCTTCCCCCCCCCCCCCCCCCCCCCCCCCCCCGCCCCGCCCCCAGCCAAAACCTTTTTGGTCCACAATACTAAACAGAGAGCAGAGGCCTCAAAAATACAAGATAGCTTTTACCGTCTTTGCACCTGCTGACGTTGACCATGCATCCACGTGACCTCTCAGAACACCCGGAGCGCAGCCTCGTCGTGAAGGCTTACTACGTCAACGACACGGCCATCAAGGCGGCAGTCTACCGTGACCACGTCACTGACATCGTCACTGACGCTCTCGTGGCTCTGCGTCTCAACACCTCCACCCTGCTCCACTCTCGCCTCCACTGGCGTTCCGCTTCAATGGGCGAGCTGCAGGTGAGAATTAACACTCCTACAGGACAAGTGTAAAGTATAAACATGGTGCTTAACGTCCACAGAAACCATACGGCTTATTAGGGACGGGGAGAAGGGGGGGGGGGGGTGGGGGGGGGGAGGGGATATGGAGGTGAAGTAAGTAAACATGGTGCTTAACGTCCACAGAAAACATTAGGCATATTAGTGACGGGGAGAAGGGGGGGGGGGGGGGGGGGAGAAGGAGATTATATACTATCGCTACACTGTCACCACCAGAACGACTTCTGCATTAAGATGGGCAGCGATGAGAGCCATTTTAATGTTTCATTAATTGTGATGGACAGTCATAAGACAGTATACACAAACCACACCTTTTAAAGAGAAAGGAGAGCCGAAGCAGATTCGAACCGAGGTCCCTCTGCTTACCAGCCTAACGCCTTACCGCTAGGCCAAACCGGCTCACTGGAACAAGTGTGACCTCTTTCTGGGTATAGTCTGATAGTAGCTATAGTCCATGCATGATTGAACCAAGTGACTGTTAAGCTGCTGTGTTTCCGTTCACGTCCTAGTTCCCTAGTCTATGCTCCATTATTAATCCAAACAACTATGAGTTATGTTCTCCTCCCAACACCCACAGGACTAAAATTTAGTACTCTCCCTGACACGCACAGGACTAAAACAAATTTTGTTCTCTCCCCGATACGCACAGGACTAAAACAAATTTTGTTCTCTCCCTGATAAGCCCAGGACTAAAACTTCTTTTTTTCTGTCACCGATATGCACAGGACTAAAATTTGGTTCTCTCCCTGACACACACAGGACTGAAACAAATTCTGTTCTCCCCCCCAAACTTTGTTCTCCCACCGACACGCACAGGACTAAAACTTTGTTTTCCCTCCGACACGCACAGGACTAAAACTTCGTTTTCCCTCCGACACGCATAGGACTAAAACAAATCTTGTTCTCTCCCCGATACGCACAGGACTAAAATTTGGTTCTCTCCCTGACACCACACGACTAAAACAAACTCTGTTCTCTCCCCGACACGCACAGGACTCAGATTAATTGTTCTCCCTCCGACACGCACAGGACTAAAATTTTGTTCTCCCCTCGACACGCACAGGACTAAAACAAATCTTGTTCTCTCCCCGACACGCACAGGACTCAAATAAATTTTGTTCTCCCTCCGACACGCACAGGACTAAAAGTTTGTTCTTCCTCCGACAAGCATAAGACTAAAACAATTTGTTTTTCTCCATCCGACACGCACAGGACTAAAAGTTTGTTCTTCCCCAGACAAGCACAGGACTAAAACAATTTGTTTTTCTCCATCCGACACGCACAGGACTAAAAAAATCATTAAAAAATCCCCCCCGACACGCACAGGACGAAAACAAACTTTGTTCCCCTACTTACCCCCTAGCCCCGACACACACACAGGACTAAAACAAACTCTGTTCTCTCCCTCCGACACGCACAGGACTAAAACAAACTCTGTTCTCTCCCTCCGACACGCGCAGGACTAAAACAAACTCTGTTCTCTCCCTCCGACACGCACAGGACTAAAACAAACTCTGTTCTGCTCCCTCCGACACGCACAGGACTAAAACAAACTCTGTTCTCTCCCTCCGACACGCACACAGGACTAAAACAAACTCTGTTCTCTCCCTCCGACACGCGCAGGACTAAAACAAACTCTGTTCTCTCCCTCCGACACGCGCAGGACTAAAACAAACTCTGTTCTCTCCCTCCGACACGCGCAGGACTACGCCATCCTGAAGCTGGGCAGCTACGCGTCACGCAGCAAGGAGGGCCTGAAGAGCGTGAGCGACGCGGTGCGTGACGAGCTGTCGGCCAGGTACGCACGCAGCGCCCAGGCGTTGGCCGAGGACCTGACCCCGCTGATGCAGCTGCTGGACGACGAGATGACCATGCTGTCCACTCAGCTGAGCACCGTCCGCCGCCAGCTCCACCGCTTCTACCGCCGTAACCCCTACATGCAGGAGATGGGCACCGCCGTCACCGAACGATTCCTGGCCATGCAGTGAGTAGTCGTAATAATAATAGTAGTAGTAGGGTAATGGGCATTTTTGTGTGGAGCATGATCGCTGTAGCCAAATCTAAGGCACAATGCGCCGTACAAATCTCTCTCTCTCTCTCTCTCTCTCTCTCTCTCTCTCTCTCTCTTCTTTCTCTCTCTCTCTCTCCTTCCTCTCTCTCTCTCTATATATATATATATATTCTCTCTCTCTCTCTCTCTCTCTCTCTCTCTCTCTCTCTCCTCTCCTCATCTCTCTCTCTCTCTTATATATATATATATAATATATATATAGAGAGAGAGAGAGAGAGAGAGAGAGAGAGAGAGAGAGAGAGGCAGAGACAGAGACAGAGACAGAGAGACAGAGACAGAGAGACAGAGAGAGAGATATATAGACAGATAGATAGATAGATATAGATATAGATATTGAGAGAGAGAGAGAGAGAGAGAGAGAGAGAGAGAGAGAGAGAGAGAGAGAGAGAGAGAGATTGACAGATAGATAGATATAGATATAGATAGATATTTGTAGAGAGAGAGAGAGAGAGAGAGAGAGAGAGAGAGAGAGAGAGAGAGAGAGAGAGAGAGAGAGATGGAAAAAATGTATAATCATAAATCTTTTGCATCATTATACATATATATCTAAA
Organism: Alviniconcha marisindica; assembly: GCA_018857735.1. Taxonomy (NCBI): domain Eukaryota; kingdom Metazoa; phylum Mollusca; class Gastropoda; family Provannidae; genus Alviniconcha; species Alviniconcha marisindica. The sequence goes on along the minus strand of JABMCL010000054.1, from coordinate 335,994 downwards.
CATTAAAAAAATTGCATACTATGGACAAAATAAAAAGGTTTCGGGCCACACGACCGCCAAACCAGGCAAGAATTTACGTACAGCAATTACAGTAAATAAACCAAAGTTGTTAGTAATAAGCAAACATGACCAAACTCTGATCTGAGCACACGTAATTATTTCATACAAGTAGATATACTGGAAACTCGAAAATAATAATAATAATAATAATAGATAACTTTTGTATAGCGCTACTCTCTGGCGAACACAAACTGACTGCGCTTTGCAACACTCTCCAACATTTTCTAAGTTAAGTGTTAACTTAAAATGTCCAGCGGCATTTTGTACACAGCGAAAGAGAGAGAGAGAGAACTCGAAATTTTATTTTACAAGGATTCTAGTTTAAGTCCAGCCAAAATCTGTCTGAAAAATAAGTCCTTGCTAAGTTACTGACACGTACGAGAAAAAGATAAAGAGATAGACAAGACAGACACAAGCGACTTGTGTGCGTCATGCACACCTTCCCAGTTCGGCCAAGGGTTCATAAAGCAAACGTAAGTTCTGAACAAAATCATGGTTCAGGAGCTGTGTGAGAGTCGAGGTGGACGTCCTGGACTGTCCGTCCTAACGAGCCTCCTGGTTTCTGTGGACGTAAAGAATTATTGAACCATGCTTCGGCATTGGCCTCAGCTTGTCCCTAATACGTCAACTGACATCTGAGGACATTAAGCAACACTTCACCACTGAACAAATTAGGCTTCTATCTAGAAAAGAATGCCACGTACGATTTCGTAGTATCCGCAATAGCGGACTCACGACATTAATTCTGCTGGACTTTGCCTTGTGACAGAGAGTACCTTGGCGAGATTTCGGACGGCTACCAACAGAAGGCGGAGGAGATCAGCCAGCAGATGAGGGCATCCCTGGAGGCCATGACCCAGTACCCAGTGGGGCAGCACTACCAGGAGGCTGTCAACGAACTGCTTGTGGCTTTTGAGGTGAGTTCTTATAGTTCTTACAGCACCTGCAGGCTGTCGACGAACTGCTTGCGGCTTTTGAGGTGAGCTCTTATAGTTCTTACAGCACCTGCAGGCTGTCGACGAACTGCTTGTGGCTTTTGAGGTGAGTTCTTATAATAATGCCAGGCTTATGCATTGTGCAGACTGTTGTTCTGTGTGTGTGTGTGTGTGTGTGTGTGTGTGTGTGTGTGTGTGTGTGTGTGTGTGTGTGTGTGTGTGTGTGTGTGTGTCTGTGTGCTTTTATAGACTAGCTTCATGGGTGAGTTCATTTTTCAAAAAAAAGAAAGGGGGGGAAGAAAAAAAAAAAAAAAAAAAAAAGGAGAAAGAAAACAACAAAACAAAGCAGACTTAATTAATGCGTGGACTGTGTTTGCCTTTAGCAAATTTGTTGCTGCTTACGCTGAGATTTTAAGGGATCGAGTAATTTGGGGGTACGCTGGTTTCCCCCAACCCCCACCCCCACCCACCTCCAGGTTTGTGTTCTAACGGATCCGGTTTCCGTTTGCAGGAGATGGTAGACAGCAGTCTGTCACACCTCACTGAGGCCATCGTTTCGCTGGACAGCTATCTGCTTGAAGCTCGCCGACACAGCATCGACCTTTCCAACTCCGTATCAGGTAAATGGATTCATACGTAAAAGTTCCTTTAACCCTTTTCCTGCCAAACTATTTTAAGCTTCCTGTCCATCTTTCTCAAAGAGAATTAGGCTGGCACAGAGATTCAGCCAACCAGAATCGTTTTCTTCTTTCAGCCTTGCCCTCTCCAGATAAATAGCACATACAAAACCAAAAGATAAACAGAGAAATGTTTTTAAAATCTACGAAAATCGTGAAAATACGATCTGTTTTCGTTTTGATTTTCGGCTTCTTCTTCGGCTTTTTTTAATTTATTTTTTAATTCGCCTAGCACGCACGCAATTATCGCGCAACAGTACAAGAATCACCTGATCCCTCTTTATTAAACTGATCCTGTCTTCATCCGTCTCAAGTCTGTTTGCTGCCCGTTTTAAGCTTTGTTTAGTCAGTATGCTCGTGTGTGCGGGTGCCTGTGTGTGTGTGTGTGTGTGTGTGTGTGTGTGTGTGTGTGTGTGTGTGTGTGTGTGTGTGTGTGTGTGTGTGTGTGTGTGTGTGTGTGTGTGTGCCGGTGCGTGTATCCGTGTAAGCACTTAGAACGGCCTCTACGGACAAGATTTTGCGCTTTATAAACAGTCAAATCATTATATTATTGTTACATATCAGGGCTATATAACAGCAGCGATGAACTCAGCACGCTCGTGAGCCGGTTTGGCCTAGCGGTAAGGCGTTAGGCTGGTAAGCGGAAGGACCTCGGTTCGATACCGCTTCGGCTCTCCTTTCTCTTCAAAAAGGTTGTGGTTTGTGGACACTGTCTTGTGACTTTGTCCGTCACTTCCTACTGAAACATTAAAATGGCTCTCATCGCTGCCCATCTTAATGCAGAAGTCATTCTGGGGGTGACAGTGTAGCGATAGGTATATAATCTCCCTCTCCCCCCCACCTCCATACCCCTTCCCCCCTCTTCTCCCCGTCCCTAATAAGCCGTTACGGTTTCTGTGGACGTTAAGCACCGTGTTTACTTACTCAGCACGCTGACAATTAACCGTGCATGCCGGTGTCTCTTTTTTTTTCTTCTCGCAGAGGCTGTGCACAACGTCAGCAGCCACCCACGACTCCAGTACCTGAAGGACAGCCTGGACCTCACTCCCTACATCGAGGTAGCCGCCAAGCACCTTAGCGGGATCCGCATTCCCCAGGAATACACTGACGCCATCTACGGCGCTTCCATGCGCATCAACCGGGCCGTGTCCGACAGCATGAACACGCAGGCCCTGCGGCAGCTCAGGATGAGAGGCAATGAGGTGTATCAACAGGTCAGTTGGCGGGGTCACTGGCCGGTGGGCTGGGGTGTGGTTGGTGGGGGGTAGGGGGTTGGCTGGGCTGGGGTGTGGCTGGTGGGGGGTAGGGGGTTGGCTGGGCTCGGGTGTGGTTGGTGGGGGGTAGGGGGTTGGCTGGGCTGGTGTGGTTGGTGGGGGGTAGGGGGCTGACTGGGCTGGGGTGTGGTTGGTGGGGGGTAGGGGGTTGGCTGGGCTGGGGTGGGGTGTGGTGGAGGGGCTTCAGGCGTTGGGCTACGACTCAAGGTGTCGTTATACCCACGACTTAAATGCAATACAAATTCATTGCCAAATTCGCCCTGATATAACCGCACTGGTTGACTGGGCGTAAAACATCAAGTTACTTACTTTACTTACTTACTTACTTACTTACTTACTTACTTACTTACTCATTGCCAAATGTCAGTACAATTACACTAGAAACGTTTTGAGGTGCCAGGTACATATGCACTCATCACACCATTTACGCCAGTCATAGAACATCTTTAAATTAAACATCAGCAAGCATTTTACATTGTCATATTAAAATTTAATTAGCTTTCCTTTTAAATTTGTTATGTATTTGGATCGTGTTTTCGGATGCTAGCAGTCCGCCCTTGTTTCAGATGTGTGTGTGTGTGTGTGTGTGTGTGTGTGTGTGTGTGTGTGTGTGTGTGTGTGTGTGTGTGTGTGTGTGTGTGTGGTGTGTTGTGTGTGTGTGTGCGTGTGTGTGTGTATGAGAGAGAGAGAGAGAGAAGAGGAGAGAGAGAGAGAGAGAAGAGAGAGAGAGTGTGTGTGTGTGTTGTGTGTGTGTGTGTGTGTGTGTGTGTGTGTTTGTGTGTGGAGAGAGAGAGAGAGAGAGAGAGAGAGAGAGAGAGAGAGAGAGAGAGAGAGAGTTTGTATGGTATGTGTGTGTGTATGTGTGCGTTGTGAGGGTAGTGGTGTGGTGTGTGTGTGTGTGTGTGTGTGGTGGTGTGTGTGTCGTGTGTGTGTGGTGTGGTGGTGTGTGTGTGTGTGTGCGTGTCTAACATATAATCAAATCTCTACGGCTACTGATCGTTTGGCGGTCTGTCCACAGGGGCTGTGGGCCTACCACTACTGGCAGGTGGAGGAGAATGTAAAGAAACACCTGCGCAGCATCGCCACGCTGCTGAAGGAGATCGTCCAGGAGGAACTGGAGATGTACACCGGCCACTTCCGCTTCCTGCAGGACAGTCACGTGACGGTGTGGGATCCGGAGCACGGCGAGATCCAGGCCGAGATCCGTCTGCCCGTCGCCATGGAAACGCTGGACTCCATGCCGGATGTGACGCCACTGGTGGAACAGTACAACGACGCCGTGGACAACATGTCGCCCAATATGGATGCCGTGCAGTACTTTTACGACAACGTGAGTTTCAGAGAGAAACCCGCTTAGAGGTCTTTAGTATTTTGTTAGTGTGCGTACGTACGCAGACAGACAGACAGACAGACAGACATACGGGCACACAAACACACACACACCACAAACACACACACACACAAAAACCACCCCAAACACACACCACACACCCCACACACACCACACACACACACACACACATCACACACACACACACACACACAATTTCACGCCCCCCAAAAAATTTCAAAAATTCGGTAACTGTATGGCAGAGAACGTTTGGAATACGGGTGAATATACATGTACTGAGGAAAGATGGAGATAAAGATACCGAAAAAAGTGCGGGGCGATCGAAAGAAATGGAGGGTGGGGTAGGGGGAGAGACGGACAGGCCAACAGACAAACAAACAGACAGACAGACAGACAGAGAACCTGAGAGCGTGGAGAATGTGAGTGAATTCAAGGCGCTGTGTTCTTGTTGTTGCAGTACGTGCCCAAGAAGACCTGGTGGTCCGACGAAAGCACGCCAGGCAAAGAAGAGCTGATGACTGAACTCAAAGTGAGTCTCGTCCTGGGTTACAGTTCAGTTTTACATAGTTAGTGACCCTTCCCCCCCCCCCCCCACACCCACACACACACACACGCACACACACACACACACACACACACACACACACACACACACACCACTACCAGCCCCCGTCATCCTCAGAAGGTCACCTCAAAACGAATTTACGACACTGTTTCAAACAGGAAGCAGATCGACAAGGGTTAAACCTCATCGAGTCAGACAAGGGTTAAACCTCATCGGGTCACCTCAGATATCAAACGATGCTGTTTTGAACAAGAGGCAGACGGAGAAAGGGTCAAACAAGGCAGAAATAAAGTGTTTAGCTTGGAAACGAAAAGGGAGAATTGTTAGGAGAATGCATGAAGCAAAATACAATGGAAAGGGATCAATCAATCAATCAATCAATATTTTATTTGTATGTCTGTTCACATCGAGGTGATGCTAGACCATACTGGAAAGGGAAGGGGGTAGGTCGGTGCGCGTGTGTGTTGGGTGGGGGTGGGGGGTTAGATACTGGAGGTATGTGTGGGTGTGTGTGGGGAGGGGGAGAGGCGGGGGGGGGGGGGAAGGGGGGGGGGCAACCCTCGACACGGCGTTTAAAGGTGTCGTGAAAAGAAGGGGGAGAAGGGGGTGGTAGGAATGAAGTTCCAGATGCAAACGTTACAGGTGAAGAAGGAGTTCCGGAAGGTGACAGCTAGTCTGAGCATGAGGGACTGTCAGGGAGATCAGTTCTCCTGTTTGTCTTCTTAATGGTGGTGTTGGGTTTCAAGGCGCCTTAATTCTCCAAGGTTGGAGGTCCACAAAACCATTAGTATGACTTTAATGGTGGTGTTGGGTTTCAAGGCGCCTTAATTCTCCAAGGTTGGAGGTCCACAAAACCATTAGTATGACTTTAATGGTGGTGTTGGGTTTCAAGGCGCCTTAATTCTCCAAGGTTGGAGGTCCACAAAACCATTAGTATGACTTTAATGGTGGTGTTGGGTTTCAGGGCGCCTTGATTCTCCAAGGTTGGAGGTCCACAAAACCATTAGTATGACTTTAATGGTGGTGTTGGGTTTCAGGGCGCCTTGATTCTCCAAGGTTGGAGGTCCACAAAACCATTAGTATGACTTTAATGGTGGTGTTAGGTTTCAGGGCGCCTTAATTGTCCAAGGTTGGAGGTCCACAAAACCATTAGTATGACTTTAATGGTGGTGTTAGGTTTCAGGGCGCCTTAATTGTCCAAGGTTGGAGGTCCACAAAACCATTAGTATGACTTTAATGGTGGTGTTAGGTTTCAGGGCGCCTTGATTCTCCAAGGTTGGAGGTCCACAAAACCATTAGTATGACTTTAATGGTGGTGTTGGGTTTCAGGGCGCCTTGATTCTCCAAGGTTGGAGGTCCACAAAACCATTAGTATGACTTTAATGGTGGTGTTAGGTTTCAGGGCGCCTTAATTCTCCAAGTTTGGAGGTCCAAAAGACCATTAGTATGACTTTAATGCTTCATTTCTTTCACATTGTTCAGACATTAATAATTACTGTCAATTGTCTTCCTGTCTCCAGGATTACACTCCAGTCACCAAGCCCAAGAGGTTGTACAAGAGCAAGTACAACAAACGCCTGCGCACAGTGGCTGCCATTTAAATGACATCACGCCTTCTGCACGTGAAACACAGACAATTACTCCCTGACACGACCGACCTTTGCTACGCCTTATATCCAATGAGAATGCTCGAAAGTAGTTAGTTTCAGGTTTCGCAAAGTCCAAAGTAAAAAAAAAGCTTTTTTTTCTGTTCTTTTTCGACTCGATTATTTTTATCTTGTCCACAAACTTTGGCAATAAAATGCAGAAGCATAATTTTTGTTGGTGTATTATATTGTATTTGTTGCTGATGTTCCAACAACAACAAAAATGTGTTTGTGAGTGTGTGTGTGTGTGTGTGTGTGTGTGTGTGTGTGTGTGTGTGTGTGTGGGTGGGTGTTTGTGTCCGTGACTGCGTGCGTGCGTGCGTGCGTATGAGTGTGTGTGCGTGTGCGTGAGTGAATGTATGCGTGTGCGTGCGTGCGTGCGTGCGTGCGTGCGTGCGTGCGTGTGTGTGTGTGTGTGTGTGTGTGTGTGTTGAGAGGGAAAGGGGTGTTCCTCAGAATCGATTGGTTCCTGCTCACACTTCTTCAATCTTTTTCTGATCAGTCCACCAAAGGTGCCAATTAAGCAGCAAAAAAAAAAAAAAAAAAACGCTAGCGAAAACCCAAGTGACCCATCTGGCCCGAGTCAGTGGTATTGTAAACGTTTGTAAACATTACGGTCACCTCCTTCTCCCTACAGCCCCCGTAAGGATAAAAGGATACAGTCACTCATTCAGAATCACATGCCAATGAGCGCAGTGAGTCTGCTCGAGAGCAGAGAATAGCGCTATATAAAAGCTATGAAGAATAATAATAATTAATAATAATAATAAATAATAAATAATAATAATAATAAATAATAATAATAATAAATAAATACAATTTATTCTTATAAATCAATGAAAACAAACAACAAACCAACCGAACAAGCTAACGAGCAAGCAAACGCCCCAGTAAAACAGTCTTCACCCATATCAGTGAGTTTGCTCGGATCCATGAACAATAATGATTCAGTTGCCACCAATCAGAACAGGGGGATAGCTCAGTGGTTAGAGCGCCGGGCTCGTGATTAAAAGGTCGCGGGTTCGAATACTTGCAGGGAACCGCGGGAGAATTTTCTTGCCCAAGGTCAACTTGTTGTGCTGACTCTCAGTTATTTCGGTATCCGTTCCACCCCCGTGTTACCGCAGTAGCACGTAAAAGATCCCGGTCATTCTGCCAAAAGTGCAGGTCGCAAGTTACAGCTAAACACGCATACACCTTACGTATGTGGCTTTGCATGAAGTGACATGGTGCATGGTTGTATGGTGTACACAGAACGCGCGCCGAGACGGCAGCAGTTGTTTTTTTTCGTTTGTCGCAGCAGCCATATCAGCGCTGTAAGTACACCACTTCGGTGGATATTCAAACTGAAACGCGCTATAAAAAGCTAGTCACTCATCTAGAATCACATGCGAGCGCAGTGAGTCTGCTTGAAGACGGAGAATAGCGCTATATAAGCATCACCATCATCATCATCATCATCATCATCATCATCAACAGACTCTTCTTTGCTACAGTAGGTAAAGGGAAGGAAACAATGTTATATACCACCCAACAGAGAAATCATGTGTGTTGTCTCCCCTGTTGATTTTCCCGATCCAAAAGTAGCGATAAAACAAAATTTAAAAAAAATTCATCGCCAGGAGTGATACAAAGTATACACCTGGAAACCAGCAGTGCAGAAGCACACTGCAGCTCAGAAGCTGTACAGGAGTGCTACACTGTAGATCACTGCATATATACCTAAACAGCTGTCTCTTCTCATCCAGTCTTAAAATATATTTTTAAAATATAATTTAAAAAAAACACGTTAAAAAAGAAAGGTGGAACCGTCGTAGGAAAACAGAGAGACGGGAAATCCACTGACCTAATTCCGTCGTATGACCAGTTCGGCATCATTTATTCCTTGCATGACGCAGTTTGTGTCAGTGACGTCATGCTGAATGACGAAAGGCCGCGTGGAAAAGGAAGCAAGACTGAAACACACCGAAGTCACACTGCAATGCA
>JABMCL010000054.1:272500-320000 GCA_018857735.1 Alviniconcha marisindica | reverse complement strand
AGGTAAGGGGCTGGGGGGGGGGTCGGGGGGGGGAGGGGGGTTGGGTAGGGGGTCGGAAAGGGGGGCTGGGGAGGGGTCCGGGGAGGGAAAGGGGGGTTTGGGGATGGGGGGTAAGGTAAGGGGCTGGGGGGGGGGTGGGGGGAGGGTAAGGGGGGGGATGGGGTAGGTAGAGGGGCAGGGGAGGGGGGGGGGGGGGGGGTAGAGGGGTTGGGATGGGGGGAAAGGTAAGGGGCGGGGGGAGGGAAAGGGGGGTTGGGGATGGGGGGAAAGGGTAAAGGGGGCGGGGAAGGGGGGAAAGGGGAAAGTGAGGGGTCATGGGAGGGTAGAGGGGTTGGGATAGGGGGTAAGGTAGAGGGGCTGGGGGAGGGGCAGGGGTGAGGTCAGGGGTACGGTAGAGGGCTGGAGGAGGGTAGATGGGTCAGAGGATGGTAGAGGGCTGGGGAAGGGACGAGGGGTCGACCCAACCCATCTACCCTCCCCTTACCCCTCCCCCTGACCCATCCCCAAGCCCTCTAGCCTCCCCCTGACCCCTCTACCCTCCCCCTGACCCTCCCCCAGCCCTTTACCCTCCCCCTCCCCTCCCCCGACCCCTCCCCAGCCCTGACCTCCCCTGACCCCCGCCCAGCCTCTACCCTCCCCCTGATCCCTCCCCCAGCCCTCTACCCTCCCCCTGACCCTCCCCCAGCCTCTACCCTCCCCCCTATCCCCCAACCCTTCATACCCCTCCTCCCAACCCTTCTACCCCCCCCACCAACCCCTCTACCCTCCCCCTGACCCTCCACCAGCCCTCTACCCTACCCCTGACACTCCCCAGCCCCTCTATCATTCCCCTGACCCCACGACATCCCCCTGACCCCACCCCTTCCCTGACCCCTCCCCCTGTCCCTCTACCCTCCCCTGACCCCTCATCCAGTCCTCCACCCTCCCACTCAACCACTCTCCCCAATGTAAAAGCCCCAACCCTGACCCTCTGCATGCCCCTCATCACGTATTCTTCTCCATTATTGCTGGGCTTACCTTGTTCTCCGGCCTGATCAGGTCCTCCCGGAAACAGAGAGAGAGAGAGAGAGAGAGAGAGAGAGAGAGAGAGAGAGAGAGAGAGAGAGAGAGAGAGAGAGAGAGAGAGAGAGAGAGAGAGAGAGACACACACATACACGCGCGCGCGCACGCACACAGACACACACACTCACACACATACACACACACAAGCACGCACATACACAATGACGCAGTGTTTTTTCCCCCAAATCAACACACACACACACACCACACACACACACACACACACAACACACAACACACACACACACACACACACACACACACACAGTTTTATTCCTTCACACACACACACACACACACACACAACACACACACACACACACACAGGAAGAGAGAGAGAGAGAGAGAGAGAGAGAAGAGAGAGAGAGAGAGAAAGGAGGGAGAGAGAGAGAAGAGAGAGAGAGAGAGAGAGAGAGAGGAGAGAGAGACACACACACACACCACCACACAACACTCCCATGTGTGTGGGGTGTGTACGATGTGTGTGTGTGTGTGTGTGTGTGTGTGTGTGTGTGTGTGTGTGTGTGTGTGTGGGTGGTGTGGTGTGTGTGTGTGTGTATCCGGGTGTTGTGCATGCGTGCGTGGTGTGTGTGTGTGTGTGTGTGTGTGTGTGTGTGTGTGTGTGTGTGTGTGTTTTGTGTGTGTTGGGGTGTGCGTGTGTGTGTGTGCGTGTGGGAGTGGGAGAGAGAGAGAGAATCACGTGTTTGTGTGCTTTGGGTGTGTTGCTTTTTGTGTGTGTGTGTGGGGTGTGTGTGTGTGTGGTGTGTTTGTGTGTGTGGTGTGTGTGTGTGTGTGTGTGTGTGTGTGTGTGTGTGTGTGTGTGTGTGTGTGTGTGTGTGTGTGTGTGTGTGTGTTGGTGTGTGTTTGTTGCGCGCACGTGTTTCTTTAATTACTTCCGTGTCACTGACAGTTTCCACAAAGTAAAGATAACTATGCACAAAATAATAACGAAATATAATTATGCACATTTAACTGTTCGTTTCTCTTCTTCGTTATCTTCTTCCTCCCCTCTTCCCATTGTTCTTGATCTTCCTCCTCATGTACGCCACTCTCAGTGGAGGAGGGGGGGGGGGGGGGGGGGGAATTAGTGGGGGCACAAATGGACAGAGAAAAAAATCCAAACGAAAAAGCCAACTAAAAACTAAAATAAAATTCTAAACAGAGAATAAGGACAAAACTTCAAAAATCTTAAATAGGTGTGTGTGTGTGTGTGTGTGTGTGTGTGTGTGTTGTGTGTGTGTGTGTGTGGTGGTTTGTGGTGTGTGTGTGTGGTGTGTGTGTGTGGTGTGTTTGTGTTTTGTGTGGTGTGTTGTGTTCTTTGGGTGGTGTTTTTGGGGTTGTGTGGTGTTGTGTGTTTTTGTTTTGTGTGGTTTTGTGTGTGTGTGATGTGTGTGTGTGTGTGTGTGTGGGGTGTGTGGTGTGTGTGTGTGGGGGTGTGTTTGTGTGTGTTGTGTGTGGTGTTTTCGGGGTGTTGCGGTGTGTGAGGAGTGGGAAGAGAGAAGAAAAAATAAGGGAGGGAAAAAAAGGGGGGGGTGTGATTGCTTTGTTTTGCTTTGTGTTTTTGGGTGTGTTTTGTGTGTGTGTGTGTGTGTGTGTGTGTGTGTGTGTGTGTGTGTGTGTGTGTGTGGGGTGTGGGGGTGTGTGTTGTGTGTGTGTGTGTGTGGTGTTGGTGCTGCGTGCTGCGCGGGGTGTTTCTTTTCTTCGGGGCCCCTGGTTTTCCCGGGGTCATGGTTTGAAATATATTATGCAGCCCACAAGTTGCTTTCCTTGATAATCATATACATATTGAACTGTTCGCTTCTCGGGGCAGTCTTTCTTCTTCTTCCTCATCTTCTTCCTGCCCCTCTTCCCCTTCCTCTTGATCTTCCTCCTCACGTATGCCAATTTCATCAGAGGAAGGGGACACAAATGAAGAAACACCCCCTCCCCCTGAAAACTAAATATCCCCCTCACCCCCCCACCCCCCCCCACCCCCCATTCCCGTCGAAAGCTAAATAAAATTATAAACAGAAAAGGAGGACAAAACGTCAAGAATATTAAATCAGTGAATCAGTGCGTGCGTGTGTGTGTTGGTGGGGTGGTTGGGGCGGGTGGGGGGGGGGGAGGGGGGGCTGTGCGGCACTGAGTCTTAAATTTATTAATAATTTATAAAAATAAATATAAAAACTGAAATAAATACTGAAAAGGGGTTCATTGTAACCAGCGCAGCTAGTGTGCAGCTTTTTCGGGAGTCTGCATATTGAAATCTGGCCCTTTAACTATCCACACACACACACACACACACACACACACACACACACACACACACACACACACACACACACACACACACACACACGTGTACACAAAAGGAACGCCTACTTACCGAAGGACACGATGAGGGCTGCATGACGTGGGACGTAGGAGAGTTAACTGGCGCGTCGCCGTACGGCTAGCGGAGCGAGGCGTGACCGTGACGCATGCATCACAATGTTCAACGACGCTGACAGCGACACACCGGGCAGCGGCACCAGAGGAACATTCGTCAGAAGATGCATCGGCTTCTTCTTTCCCTCAGATTTCTGCTGTGTCTTCTATCTTCTTCCTCTTCTTCTTTTGTCTTCTTTCTTCTTCTTCTTCTTCTTCTTCTTCTTCTTCTTCTTCTTCTCTTTCTTCTTTTTCTTCTTCTTCTTCTTCTTGAGTGTCTGCCGATATCTAAAACGGCTGTTTCCCGGCGCGCTTTGGCCATATCGTGAGTGATTTCTGTAGGCCTAACTGAAATGGAAACACAAATCGTCCCGCTCAGTCGGTGATGGGGAGCTGAAGGACTAGACCTGGGTACGTGTAGCTTCGCTCAAGTCCACAGCGGAAAAGGCAGAACTGCGGTCGCTAAAGTTGACTGAACACCTTCGGTGAGCTGATTCAGTTTTCCAGCTCGCTTTCAGCCAATCAAACGTTTTGATCTACACCGAAAGGCCCGCGCTCGTTTAGACCAATGAACAATCGGCACACGTTGTGTTTAGTTTACTTCGTCCCGCTCCCCATCCCCAGTGTTGCCACTTGGGAAAATGCTCACAACTCACTCGAGTCTATTCCGTTAGGTGGGTGTGGTGTGTGTGTGTGTGTGGAGGGGAGGGGGACGAAGGTGCAATGTGTGTGTGTGTGTGTGTGTGTGTGTGTGTGTGTGTGTGAAGGGGAAAGAGAGAGAGAGAGAGAGAGAGAGAGAGAGAGAGAGAGAGAGAGAGAGAGAGAGAGAGAGGGGGAGAGAGAGAGAGAGAGTGTGTGTGGGAGGGGGTGTGTGTTGTCCTTTGTGCCCCCTTTCCCCCCACCCTCTCTCTCTCTCTCTCTCTCTCTCTCTCTCCCATTCTAATTCTACCCACACACACACACACACACACCACACACACACACACACACACACACACACACACACACACACACACACACACACACACACACAACACACACACACACACACACACACACACAACACACACACACACACACACACACACACACACCACACACACACACACACACACACACACACACACACACACTAACACACACACATCACAACACTAACATACTAACACACACACACCCTAAGACACACACATACACATGTGTCTTTATAGGCTCCTGTCCTTCTTGTGAGCTTTTGCTCTGATAACAAATTCATTATCTGCTGTGTGTGTGTGTGTGTGTGTGTGTGTGTGTGTGTGTGTGTGTGTGTGTGTGTGTGTGTGTGTGTGTGTGGTGTGTGTGTGTGTGTCTGTCTGTCTGTCTGTCTGTCTGTCTGTCTTCTTCTCTCTCTCTCTTCTCTCTCTCTCCTCTCTCTCTCTCTCTCTCTCTCTCTCTCTCTCTCTCTCTCTCTCTCTCTGTGTGAAGAATAAACTATGTATGTGTGTTTGTCGATTTTGGGAATAAACTCTGCGTCACTGTCTGTACGTGCGTGCGAGCGTCCTTGTGTTAGTGTGTGTGTATGCGTGCGTGCGCGCGCGCGCGTGTGTGTGTGTGTGTGTGTGTGTGTGTGTGTGTGTGTGTGTGTGTGTGTGTGTGTCCTCTCTCTCTCTCTCTGTCTGTCTGTCTGTCTGTCTGTCTGTCTGTCTCTGTGTTTGCTTCTGTCTCTCTCTGTCTCCCTCTGTCTCTCTGTCTGTCTGTATGTCTATCTGTCTCTGTCTCAGAGGGTCAGGGTTGGGGCTTTTACATTGGGGAGGGTGGTTGAGGGGAGGGTAGAGGACTGGGGGAGGGTCAGGGAGGGTAGAGGCATAGGGAGGATTGGGGGACAGGGGGGGGTGGGGGGTCAGGGGAGGGTTAGGGGGAGATAGAGGCGTGGGGGGGAGGGGAGGGAGAGGGTCTGAAGGGGCAGGGAGGGGGGGGCTGGGGAGGGTCAGGAGGGGTAGAGGCCTGAAGGGGTCAGGGAGGGAGGGGCTGGGGAGGTCAGGGAGGGAGAGGGCTCTGATAGGTGTCAGGGGAGGTAGAGGGATGGGGGGGGGTCAGGGAGGGTCAGGAGGGTAGGAGGGTCAGGGGAGGTAGAGGGTTGGGAAGGGGCGGTAGAGGTCCGGGGGGGGCCGTAGTGGTAGAGGGCTGGGGAGGGCCGTGGTAGGGGGGGGTTAGGGGAGGGAGAGGGCGGGGGAGTGTCGGGGGGAGTGAGGGAGGGGGGGGGGAGGGGCCAGGGGGGGGAGGGTCTGGGGGGGGTCAGTGGAAAGGGGGGGGGCAGGGGTAGGGGGGTTGAAGGGAGTGGGGTAGAGGTTGGGGGGGGGGGTCGGGTGGGGGTGAGGGGCGGGGGGAGGGGGGGGTGAGAGAGAGTGATGGGGGGGGGCCAGGGTAAAGGGGGGGGGGGGTAATGGCGAGGAGAAAAGAGGGCTCTGAGGGGTCGGGGGGGAGGCCGGGAGAGGGGGGGGGGATCATCATGTGGAGACGTGGAGCCGGTCGGAGGGAGAGGAACCGGGGGGGGGGTATGACGACTGACGAATATAAACTTTATTTTACGAGGGTCAGTAGTGGAGAAGACTCGAGGTCTTTTCAGTTACATCCAGCCCTCGCCCATAAGGGAAACTCCTATAAGAATACTGTGAGCTACAGTATGTTGAGTACATGATGTACATTCATACAAACCATGTTGAGAGAGAGAGAGAGAGAGAGAGAGAGAGAGAGAGAGAGAGAGAGAGAGAGAGAGAGAGAGAGAGAGAGAGAGAGAGAGAGAGAACTCGAAAATTTTATTTTGGCATAAGTTGTAGTAAAGGTTTAGTCAAAACCCTGTCTAACAACTAGTCCCTGCTAAGCCGTACTAAAAAGTGAGTAAATATAAAATTACAGGCATCATTTACGGCTTAGCGGTACATAACTGACTTGACGGGTGGCATGTGATGAGTGAGTCATGAAACGTCAAGTTATATGAGCCGAATTTCCACACAAAACATAGCGTGTTCACAGCCGCGCCAGATGCACACATGCATACATCACTCAGTTATACATTATGAGCATACAACCAGCAACTTGACTAAGGCAGTACAACATGTATCTCAGTTCATATAACTAGTACTGGAAAAGCGGAAAACAGAACGGCTGAGCAGTCGATGCTTATCGGCTTATAAAGAAAACCGGAGAGAGAGAGAGAGAGAGAGAGAGAGAGAGAGAGAGAGAGAGAGAGAGAGAGAGAGAGAGAGAGAGGTCCGATTTTGAAAAACCGAGAGAGAGAGAGAGAGAGAGAGAGAGAGGAGAGAGAGAGAGAGAGAGTCCGGATGCCTTCCTTCCGAGTTATTCTATTATGTATAATTTATAAAATTTATGTACATGACTGTATTACGGGGTCGGTTTGCCAAGTCTACCAATATGCCCTCTGTCAGTTTATTCACCCGTAAAATATTGTAACTCAAACCACAGCCACTACTATACAAAGGTATTCATTCGCCAGTGACATTAAAATGTACACAGACATTATCGGCATGGTCTTGACCTTGAAGCATACTGTGATAAAATAAAATAAATTAATCTCTGTTGTCATATATTTTTCAGCTTTTCTTTTTCTTTCTTTCTTTCTTTTTTCAGTGTCAACTCGGAGTCTCAGTCAGTCGAGTGTCCAGTGTTGCCCGTCACTATTGTTTCTTCTTATTGCCGGGAACATTTTTCAATGCGACATTAAATAACTCATAAAAAGGAATCAAAGTAATCAGCTACTGCAAAGATCGTGTCAGTGCAACCTTTGGTTACAGCATCGATTACGCCTGTCACGTGACGAAGGTGACGTGTTTTCACAGGGCCCAAACCATGGCTAGTCAGATTCTCAGTTTCCCGAAGACGATGCACACCTGACCGAAAAATGGTTCGGTTTCGTCGAAGATACCCGTCATTTCTGTGGTGCTGATGCTGTTAGTGAGTTGATACAAATTCTTCGCTGTTTTTGTAAAGATCTTAGTCACCTTGTTGGCTGTTTTGTGTTTCCGTGCAGCGTTACTGATCGTCGTGTTTTGTTTGTGTAGTGTGTAGCATACGATCACATGACACGGGAACCCGTTGAGTCAGCTGTGTTGTGTTGCTTCCAGCGCTTTGCCGTGCACTGGAGCCAGACAGTGCGCTGGAATATTTAATATTGAATTGAATCTTGAGAGTAATGAAACTTTGAACTGTGCTGAACTGGCGTCTGTTTCTTCAGATGACAGGTAGGTTGGATATCGAACTCGGATTTCCTGCGTAGATTTGTTGTATTATGTACAGCGGATTGTGGGAATATTACCTTTGGCATTTTGTGGAAATACAGACGTACAGTTCCAGAATGGGGAAAAACAGTCTGCCCTGAGGGTGAGGCTGTGCTGGCTTGGAGGTCCTACTCTCCATCATATGCCAGGACTGACTTTCAAAAACAAACTAAGGTCGCAGTGTGAGTGTGATGTTAGTTTTGTTACTCCATCCCCACCCACCCAGCAACAACAACAACAACGAAACAACAACTCTGAAACAGTAAAAGTGAAACAAAGTTGACAGAATAGGTATACATGTGTGGTGTCAACAGTTTGCCATACATGTATTATAGACTACATCACCATAAATAGTACAGCAAGTGAAAGTTACCTGAAGCCAGAAAGATGCATGACCTCTTAATTTCTTCTTCCTTTGATTCAGTTCCAGCATCCAGCATCACCTTTTTTTTTCTTTTTCTTTTTTAAAGAGGTGACCCTTGTATTACTATTGATAATAATAATGTACATTTATTATGCTCTTATTGACGCCCTGAGTGCTCACAAGATATATTATCCTAAACACGATATTCTATACACATGTAGAGTACAGTCCTACCAAAAAAAAATTACATTTAAAGTATTATATGGAGAGGAAAAACAACAACAACAAAACAAAACAGTATTAGTAGTAACACTAAGAGTGAGGGTGGAGGGTGGGAGAAGTGTGCATTACATTTACAGTGACAGGGGTTATGGCCAGTTGGCCGATGCGCTGGACCGTAAATCCAGTGGCCAGGGTCCGACTCCTGGTCATGACATGGTCTGGGGCTTGCTCACTTCTGAATCCAATCCATCATTTGTGCAGACCCTTCAGTACCCTTCAGTGCCAGTCTTGTCTTTGTGTAGTATACATGTACACTTCATGTGCTAAGATTGTTATGCACCTGTATTAAACTTAAAGATGTCCACCTTTTGATTGATAAGACTGAGAGAAGGCATAATAATGGCTCTGTGTGTGTGTGTGTGTGCGTATGTGTGCGTGTGCGTGTGTGTGTGTGTGTGAGTGTGTGTGTGTGTGAGTGTGAGTGTGTGTGCATATGTGTATGTGTGCGTGTGCGTGTGTGTGTGTGAGTGTGTGAGTGTGTGTGTGTGTGTGTGTGTGTGTGTGTGTGTGTGTGTTGTGTGTGTGTGTGTGAGTGAGTGTGTGTGTGTGTGTGTGCATATGTGTGAGTGTGTGTGTGTGTGAGTGTGTGTGTGTGTGTGTGTGTGAGTGTGTGTTGTGTGTGTGTATGTGTGCGTGTATGTATGTGTGCGTGTGTGAGCTCAGGAACTGTGTGAAAGTTGAGGTGGCCATCCTGAGCTCCCTGTCCCTAATAAGCCTGATGGTTTCAGTGGATGTGTATCATGTGAAACAACACCGAGGAGTGAAACTGTGAAACTAAAAGCTGATTGTGCAGATAGCACTTGGCAGGTTACAGCAAAGTGTGCATACTCATGACCCAATGAAGTTGGAGCAGAAATCTTCAAAGCAACGAAAACAAACATACTTGTAAACAAAGAAACAAAAAAAATAGGTAGCACAATTACACTCTTAACAGCTCCCAAACTCCAAGCACTTGTTTACAACAGCCTTCCTCCAACCACTACCATAATTTCCAAAACATGTCAGTTAACACTATAAATAACATATATATATTTTTTTAAATAAATTATTTTGGCGGTGCTCAGAGTAATAGCAGTAAGTTTATAACGGAGAACTCATGCTGTATCAGGTATTTCTTTTAATTTTATAACCATCCACATTGCTTACGCCATCACCAATAAAACCAAAATCCTTTGAATTGAGACAGAACCCATTTTTTTTTACCCAGGGTGGATGAGCCTCATGTTTACATGCATGTTTCTTTTTTTTCTTTTTTAATACCACAATAACACATATTGTATATTTTTGAACTCAGAGAACAGTTATTGAAATACAAACATTGAATATTAAACAACCTAGTAATTTAGGTAACTTACACACAGACACACACACACACACACACACACACACACACACACACACACACACACAGAGTTTCAGTCGTTGGGAGAGAGAGAGAGAGAGAGAGTCGTACTTTACTCTAAACACAAAAGATCAGCAAGTGATATCGGTTGTGTCTCATGCCTTTCCTCTTGGTCCGAAGCAGCAATGCAATATTTCTCTATGGCTGCCCTTCGCTTTAAACATGCATGTTTCAACTTTCAGTGCTATGTTGCTTCCACGGTCTTGTCATTAGTATTCAGTCTTTTCAGTGAGCTCTGGCAGCATCAGTGGACAGCTGCGCAGAGATAAAGGAAGCCCCTTTAGTGGCGTAACAAATTCTGGCAGAGTTTGGAGGAAGGTGCCGGAATGTGAGGCTTGGAGTGGGCAAAACTCCCTGAATCCCAGCGGAACCACATGAAACTAGATCCAAAAGAAGGACTGCAAACAAACACATCAATTCTGCCATGTCTGGGCACATGTCTGAAAACAATGTATTTGATGGTATGATTATATATATATATAATATATAAATTATACAAATCTACTTTCAACTCGGTGCATTTTGATAGCAATCCTTTCATGTGCTCATGCAAAAGGTGTGAAAAAGCCTTATTCAAGTTATTGATTTCAGATTTGACACTTTTACAGTACCATACAACTTTATTGCCAAGTGTCAACACAATTGCATAAGGAATGTTCTGTGGTGCCAAGTACACGCATCACACATTCACACCAATCGTAAAACATCATTAAAATACAATAACAAAAACAACAACATCCAGATAAAAAGTCAATCACAAATAAATACATGAGAAATCCAACTGACATCAAGTTATGCTTTTATATATATATATAAAACGTAAAAAATGCCTTGAGCTTCACGAGGTACACCGCTTAAAAATTACTGTTCTAATAAAAGACATTACAAAAATTATTCCTAACAAATGAATGAATTAACCCAGCTGGCTTACTCTGCTGCCTGCTATCACCCTGTTTTACTCCCTCCAAGATCCTACACACCAGAAGCATCCCTGCCTGGACTCGGCTGACATGGGAGTGGGTGTTTTCTGGTGCAGCAGACATGTATGGCAGTGAAAGGGTTAATCTCAAAATTGGCATTGCATGCCAGACATGAAAGTTACCATCTGTAGATAGATCTATGATTCAGGTCTTAGTTGTACTTGTACTAAGTTGTAGTGTTCATCACACTTCATCTGCCTTCTTTCAAGACTGCTTACTTTGTCCCTTTGTTGATGCTGGGCCTCATCCTGTTTCAGAGTATTTCTTGTTAAAGGGATTGTGTACCACAGTTGTATACATTTGTATATTTATAAATACATCATTACAATTGACATGTTTTCATAACTGATAAAAATAATGTGAAGACTGGAGTAAACGTAAGCTAAACTGTAAATTTATGTAATTTTTAAGAGAGAAGATAATATAATATTTATCCTGCTCTCTTAGACTTTTTTAGTCTTAGAGTCTTGGACTCAGTTCAGTTTTGCTGCTGTTGTTGTCACATCATAATTGATATTATCGATAGCCAACATGCGGTTGGTACTGTCAGCAAAGCCTCCTTTGTCTGTTGTGCATAATGATAGATCTGACCATTATCACTGTTTGGGCGGCAGCTTACCCAGTAGGTCATTGTCAAGTGTCGTCACCTTCAGTCCTGCCCCTCTTCATATTATTATTAAGGTTATCACTCTCAGCAGACCACTGGCTATGCAAGGTGAAGGTATACTGTTATGACCGAGTGCATGAGCACTCTCAGCGTGTCAGTTTGTGCTTGCTGGGGCAGTTTTCGGCAGATGGTAACATTACTAACAACATGCTAACAATTGACAACTTACAACAGAATCTCTTCTTTTTTCCCCCCCCTCACTGTGACAAGTTTCACGTGTGTGCATGATAGCGGAGTCTCAGACTGCAGGTATGTCTGCCACCACCACTGTACCCGAGTAGCATATTTTCTCTGCCACTACCACTATACCAGAGTATCTTTGTTCTACCAAGGTATTTTCTTGACCACTACCACTATACCAGAGTGTCTTTGTTCTACCAAGGTATTTTCTTTACCACGACCACTATACCAGAGTGTCTTTGTTCTACCAAGGTATTTTCTTTACCACAACCAGGGGCAGGGTATTTTCTCTTCCACTACCAGAGTATTTTCTTTACCACTACTAAGGTATTTGATCTACCACTACCACTGTACCAGGTATTTTCTTTACCACTACCACTGTACCAGGTATTTTCGTTACCACTACCACTACCACTGTACCAGGTATTTTCTTTACCACTACCACTGTACCAGGTATTTTCTCTGCCTCTACCAGGGTAAGTAAGAATATAAGTAACTTGGTGTTTTACGCCTAGTCAACCATTACTGTTATATCAGGGTGAGTCTCCCAGGGTATTTTCTCTAACATTGTCAGGGTATTTTATTTACCACTATCAGGGTATTTACTCTGCCACTACCAGGGTATTTTCTCTACCACTACCAGGGTATTTTCTCTACCACCACCAGGGTATTTTCTCTGCCACTACCAAGGTATTTTCTCTGCCACTACCAAGGTATTTTCTCTGCCACTACCAAGGTATTTTCGCTGCCACTACCACTGCGTACCAGGTATTTTCTCTACCACTACCAGGGTATTTTCTCTACCACTACCACTAGTTTCTTTACTACTACCAGAGTAGTTTCTCTACCACTGTTAGGGTAGTTTCTCTACCACTACCAAGGTATTTTCTCTACCACTAGCAGGGTATTCTCTCTGCCACTACCATTGTACCAGGGTATTTTCTTTGCCACTGCCAGAGTATTTTCTCTGCCACTACCAGGGTATTCTTTACCACTACCTGAGTATTTTCTCTACCACTGTTAGGGTAGTTTCTCTACCACTACCAAGGTATTTTCTCTGCCACTGCCAGAGTATTTTCTCTGCTACTACCACTGGGGTATTTTCTCTGCTACTACCACATGGTACCAGGGTATTTTCTCCACCACTAGTCAGGATACCTGGAGATGGAGCCAGTCCTACTGTGTACTATCATCCTATTGTGTGCCAGACCCATTGTTGATTGACACATTGTGTACAACCAGGCCCATTCAGGCTATTGTGTCCTAGTCTCATTGTATTATATATATATATATATATATATATATATATATATATATATATATATATTTATATATATATATTATATCATTTCATTGTGTACAACCAGGCCCATTGTGTCCCAGTTTCATTGTATAACACTAACATACTAACCCAAATATGCGGGGGGGTGGGGGGGGGGGGCAATTGGCCTGGTAGTGCAAGTGGTACATAATCTATTTGTGTCCCAGTCTCTGTGTAGACAACTATCAACCCAAACCCTATGCCTGGGGGGGGGGGTGGGGGGGGGGGGGTGCAATTGGCCTGGTAGTGCAAGTGGTACATAATCTATTTGTGTCCCAGTCTCTGTGTAGACAACTATCAACCCAAACCCTATGCCTGGGGGTGGGTGGGGGGGGGGGGGGGGTGCAATTGGCCTGGTAGTGCAAGTGGTACATAATCTATTTGTGTCCCAGTCTCTGTGTAGACAACTATCAACCCAAACCCTAAGCCCTTACCTCAGGACAGGGAGGGATGGGTCTGGGGTACACACGTGGGTCGACCCCTATGCAGACCACCTTGACCCCTCCCTGATGGCCTTGGACGTACTAAAATATGTCTGATGACTGCTTCCTGTCTCCCATGATAAATTGGGGGCTGTGTGGGCGTGTGGGCTGGAGCAGTGTTCCAAAAGCAGCAGTCCAGTATCCAGTACTCTCTCCCCCCCCCCCCCCCCCCCCCCCCCCCCCCCCCCCCCCCCCCCCCCCCCCCCCCCCCCCCCCCCCCCCCCCCCCCCCCCCCCCCCCCCCCCCCCCCACTTGCGCTTCACCCTCCTGCACACCCATAGCGAATGCTCTAAAATATGCATACGCCCCTCCCAAATTTTGGGGCACAGGTCCAGCCGACCATCTCTCGCCTCCCACCCTCCCCCTAGCCCCGCCCCCCCGCCGCCCCCCACCCCTCCCTCCCTCCTGGGCAAATGTCATTTTCATAATACCCTCTTCCATGACATCAGCCTCATCTTTTATGTGTCGGCTTCCCAGACTGCTTTGCTGTTGGCACAGCCAAATAGGGAAGGTGCTGAATAATTCATGCCTCAGCGGCAAGTAGCACTAGCACCGCAGCAGCAGCAACAGCAGCAACAACAGCAGCAACAGAGGAGGAAGCCTGATTGCCACAGTTGTCTGTCTCTTTGAATGTTTTGTGGACAGCTTGCGGAATGGACTGAGTATTGCTTCTGTCCCCAGTCCCCCTCCCTCCCTGACACCCGCACCAGTGCACTGCACGCCCATGTGCATTTCTGGGTTTGTTTTTGAGCATACTGTTGAGTCCGGAAAGGGCCTTAGGAATGAAAACAAAATTCAATGTTTTGACAGGTGGGATGGGAGAAGGCTTGAACCATTGAGAAAGAAGAAGAAAAAAAGAGGAAAAAAAGGAGGGGGTGGGGGTGGGGTGGGGAGGGGGTGGGGAAGGGGGGCTCAGGTATGATATCATTAGCAGCTAATTTGCTACTGCTTTTTCCAAGGAAAATCAATGTTGGATTGTGGGCTGTGAGTCACACTGTTTGAGTGTGGTGTGTGTGTGTGTGTCTGTGCCTGCTTCCCAGAGTAGTATTGATCTGTCTTCACCATTCCTCTGCCAGCCTGCTACCACTAGTACTGCTGCTGCTGCGGCTAGCCAGTGGAATAATTGAGAGATATATCTATCAGAACCGTTCATGCGTCTGTAGGCGATGGCCAGAAAAGAGCCGGCTCCGGCCACCCATTCCTACTAGGCTTTGACCTTCAGCTGTAAGCAAGCGGACTGCTGGAACCCTGGCACCGCAAGTCTTGGGCAATACAAGGTGGAGAGAAGAAGGAGCACGCTGCGTGCCAATGGAATTCTGATGCTGCGCTTCCAGACATTTATTATGCAAAGGAGGAGGATTATGGGTGACGCTGCTGTGCCGTCTCGGTTGGCATAGAGCTAGACGTGACGTTCGCTGATTATCATGAACATTGGCGCAGCCTCTTATGGCGTCCACAGCTTCACAGAGGCACTAGGCCTCCTCGCTGTTCACTACAGTTCAGACTTTAGTGCCCATCCTCAGCACTCAGTCTAATTAGTAATAAGGCCTTTCTTCGTAACTGTCTTGTCCTCAGGCTGACCTCAGCTCGGCATCACCATGGACTGACGACGACCGAGGTGACAAGAATTTCACCGTCATCAAAAAGACCTGACCGTTGTTTTTGCTGTGCAACCAGATTTTTGATTCCATCTGGTGGACCGTGTGGGACTCTGCGGACAAAATTAAACCCTTGATTTGTCTTTAATCAGCGTTGTACCACAGACAAGGTGAGTGGCCGAAAGTGTTTCGGTGGGGATTTTACAGGGAAATGCCTTGCATTGATTATTACTTGGCAGTTCATGGCTGCGTCATCATTGACTGTGACTGTTTCGTAGCGTTAGTGTTATGTTTTTAAGTCCGATGTCTGGCCGTGATGCAGGCAACGGTAAAACCAGTTGCGCTTTCTGTTTTTGCTGAATTTATCATCACTGTGTACACAGGTCCTAGGTGTTGACTTAAATGTAATAAATGTGAGCAGTATCATTTGTATTTTCTGTGTTAATTTATTCTGTGTTCTGAGTCATATTCTGGCTAGAGATAAATTTATACTCTTGTATTGAGTAATGATAAAATAAACGAGATGCTATTGGATAACTGAAATCCGTAGATTTTTAGGCATAAAGATTTAATAATCATTATCTGATATAATTAATTACTTTAAATGACAATAATACGATATCGTGAATATGTAGTAATTATACCAGTTATTGCTAATTAGTAATGATGATGCATGATAATTATGCTAAAATAACAAACAGATGACTTTAGTCTTTTAATTCTGTGAATTTTCAACATGTTATTGAGCTGTCCTGTGCACATTTAATTACACTCAGTGTAAATCTCAGTGATAAATAATGCCAGGGTCTGGATAGAGTGTTTTGCTTGTTTTTCTCTACCTCTGATGAGGCACATTGGATGGCAGAAACTGGGTCCCTGTTGCAGAGAAATGAAGTGAGACTGTCTAAGGTTCATGATCTGTCAGTTTCAAGCCTGTAGTATTGGTAACATTATTATTACACTTTATTGCCTTGTGTAGTCAGATTATAGCCTTGCATGGTTTACCTACTGCAAGGAAGTCTGTCTTTCTCATACAATGTCTAAGTGTTTTTCTGGTCCACTTGCTGTAGTCCCCCTCCCCAACCCTTTTCTGCCCCCGCCCCCCTGCTCCCAGTTTTCTTCGAATGTGAAAGGTGTCTGTGACCTAGGCAACCAACATAATATTGATAGCCGTGCCTATCCCCTCGTCCGATGCTGAGAGTGTGTGTGTGTGTGCGCGTGCAGGCGTGTGTGCGTGCATGTGTGTGTGTGTGTGTGTGTGTGTGCATGATTAATGTTATTGTAATGTAAAGCGCCCTGTGTGCCCACCTTGTGTGGTAGATGGGCGCTCTAGAAATCCTCTTTATTATTATTGAATATTATAATGGTCCTCGCCAGCATCCAATTTTTGGTAACTCCTCTGCTCTATGTTTAGCTTTGGGGAGCAAACATCTGATTCAGCTCCATATATTATAATGTAAAACATCAGTGTTAACAAACTAGGCTACAAATTGACTGAAAAACTGCTGTAACTTATAATGTAAAACATCAGTGTTAACAAATTGGGCTACAAATTGACTGAAAAACTATTGTAACTTATAATGTAAAACATCAGTGTTAACAAACTAGGCTACAAATTGACTGAAAAACTGCTGTAACTTATAATGTAAAACATCAGTGTTGACAAACTAGACTTCAAATTGACTGAAAAACTGTTGTAACTTAGAATGTAAAACATCAGTGTTAACAAACTGGCTACAAATTGACTGAAAAACTGCTGTAACTTAGAATGTAAAACATCAGTGTTAAAAAATTGGCTACAAATTGACTGAAAAACTGCTGTAACTTATAATGTAAAACATCAGTGTTAACAAATTGGCTACAAATTGACTGAAAAACTGCTGTAACTTATAATGTAAAACATCAGTGTTAACAAATTGGCTACAAATTGACTGAAAAACTGTTGTAACTTATAATGTAAAACATCAGTGTTAACAAACTGGCTACAAATTGACTGAAAAACTGCTGTAACTTATAATGTAAAACATCAGTGTTAACAAACTGGCTACAAATTGACTGAAAAACTGCTGTAACTTATAATGTAAAACATCAGTGTTGACAAACTAGGCTACAAATTGACTGAAAAACTGTTGTAACTTAGAATGTAAAACATCAGTGTTAATAAACTAGACTTCAAATTGACTGAAAAACTGTTGTAACTTATAATGTAAAACATCAGTGTTAACAAGCTAGACTACAAATTGACTGAAAAACTGTTGTAAGTTATAATGTAAAACATCAGTGTTAACAAGCTAGACTACAAATTGACTGAAAAACTGTTGTAACTTATAATGTAAAACATCAGTGTTAACAAACTAGGCTACAAAATGACTGAAAAACTGCTGTAACTTATAATGTAAAACATCAGTGTTGACAAACTAGACTACAAATTGACTGAAAAACTGTTGTAACTTATAATGTAAAACAATGATCAGTGTTAACAAGCTAGGCTACAAATTGACTGAAAAACTGTTGTAACTTGTGTTCAATTTTAAGTCTATTTTTGCTCTGTTGCCTGTGGTGTTTTTTTGACTTTGGGTCCCCTTTAAGTTTGATCATGACCATGTGCAGTTGTACAATCACAGTGCAATACAGTACAATACAATACAATACAATACAATACAATACAATACAATACAGCATTATTGTCCCTGTGGGGAAACTGATTTGGTAGCAGTTAACACAACAGAACATGAAACATCCCATGTATTAAAGATTATTTAGGACATCACAATTAATTGAAAACAAAGACATACATGCTCATGCACATACATTCTTTCTCTCTCTCACCTACCCCCTCCCCCCCATCCCCCCACCCACACACACACATTCTTCAAAAAATTATAAATGTAAATGTGCTTGAAATATATCCATAACACACACATACACATACAAATCATGCATGCACATAATTATACACATGCATGCATTCGTGCACACATGCAAGTATATGCCAACACTTGCACAATTCATGTTCAGAATGCTTCAACGCATGATTACACATCAAATTGCAGTGACGTTTGTGCCTAATATGTCAGCCCAACATCTGAGGACATTAAACCCCACATCATCGGCAAATTTACTGCTGCAGGGCCACAAGATGTGTCACGGAACATTGTGTTGTGTACTCCACAGGCACCATGTCGTCAGTTAAAGTAGCAGTGAGGGTTCGACCCTTCAACAGCCGTGAGATGTCACGGGATGCGGAGTGCATCATTGCCATGGATGGCAACAAGACAAGTAAGTCGTGCTGTGCTGTGCTTGTGGGGCGACCTGTCTTGTTAAGAGTGGTCCGCTGTGTTAATTAATTACAAGGGATAACCCTTAGCAGTAGCATTGCCTGCTGTTTCACTTTTAGTCTGACAGTCTTTTTTATTTTTTTGAGATTGTACTAGATGTGAGTCTGTGGCAAATAAATGAAAAGTTTGTGTTAATTTAAAAATTTTTTTTTTATTAAAAAAACAAGAATGACAGCTAGTGTTCTAAAACAAGATCCAAATGCAAAAACGATTCAAAAGAACACTTATTTATTTTGACACAGACGAAACTTAACAGTTAAATGGTTAAAAATGATGAAGTTAAGATGAGAAAGTTATTTCCTTTCTCATCTCACTTTTCATCGTTTTTAACCAGTTAACTGTTGTTTAAGTGTCGTTTTGTAGCTTGACGAAGGGGATTACCCCAAAAATTCGCTGACTGTGTGTCTGTGTCATAATAAATTTGCGTTCTTTTGAATCTTATATACATGTGCTTGAAAAGTTAGTTTTTTTTAAAAGTAGTTACGAAAGAGACTGCTGATATTGTAAGTCACTGTTTGAGTGTACCATGGCAAAAAATAAGTCTGTTGAAAGATTTACCGAAGAGACTGCTGATATATTCAGTCACTGATTCAGTGTAACACGTTCTTCTGGGCAGTTTGCCGTATATTCAGTCACGGATTCAGTGTAACACGTTCTTCTGGGCAGTTTGCCGACTGTAGTATACACACATTTAATTTTATGTACGTAAATTTTTATGAATGGAGACTGAATAATCTGAATGATTTTGTTTGTCCTTTTCCACATGATTCCTGGTGACACTCAGCTTTTTTTGTTTGAAGTCTTGGATTACATGAATCGCTTCATATGCTTGTGTGTGCACGATGGAGAGCACCCTCTTTTTTGTCTGAAATGATCAGTGCTTAAGTTATATTAGTTGTAATATGATGACATTGAACCTTTTTTATGTGTGTGTGTTTTGTTTTCCAGCTATTACAAACCCCAAGGCTGGCCCCAAGGAAGCCCAAAACAAGACCTTTGAGTTTGACCACTCCTACTGGTCTCACACAGATGTAAGTTGCAGATTTGTGTAGTCAAGTATGTCTGTTTCGTTCAGAGGAAAATGTGGGTGCCACACATGAGTTACAAACAAACAAAGAAACAATATCTACATGTATGAAAGCTTCACAGTTGAAGAGTGCACAGTAGCGTACAGGTCACTGCCCTGGCCTGTAAAATTTCCAGGTTAAGATGTTCACACACGTGGCTGCAAACAGTATATTTTTTGGTCCTGTAACAAATGTACTTTCATTGCTGTGTGTTTGATGGAAATCCCTCCACAAGTATTGTTTAAATAGAGTGTCATATATGCTATGGAAATGCATACCAAAAAATAAACAGTGAGTTACAAACAAACAAAGAAGCAATATCTACGTGTATGAAAGTTTCACAGTTGAAGAATGCTCAGCGGCGTACAGGCAAGGTTAAAACCACAAGTATTGTATAGAGTATCATATACATTATGGAAATGCACTCTAAAAAATAAACAGTGTCTCACACATAGTATGACTGAGTATATAACGCATTAATAGGCACAAGTCACAATTATCTGTATTTTCATTCTGTCCCTTCACACACAGCCACATAACTATAAGTTGGTGAATGTGAGTGGGTAGACCTATACCCATGGAGGAACATGCACCAGTGTGTCTATGCAGTTGTGTGTGTGTGTGTGTGTGTGTGGTGTGTGTGTGTGTGTGTGTGTGTGTGTGTGATTGTGTGTGTGTGTGTGTGGTGGTGTGTTGTGTTGTGTGTGTGTGTGTGTGTGTGTGTGATTGTGTGTATGTGTGTGTGTGTGATTGTGTGTGTGTTGTCTTGCATAAAAACTCACATGACTGTAAACAGAGAGGGATAATGGTAACTAGTACTACCAATAATAATAGATAACACCCAGTAAGGCATGTTTTGGTGCTAGTTCAACCTCCTAGCACTGTACAAACAACAACAATAATACACTTGAAAAACATCACCTACACTTAGGCCTACACACATGAATTCATGCACAAAAAGAAAAGAAAGAAAAAAAGAAGATATAAAATTGTATGGTATCATGTATACCCAACATACAGCCATGCTTCCTAATGCCAATAGTAATGTTAAATATTATGCAGATAAAATATCCAGTAAAGTCAAAAGACACAGCATGTACATTTAGACTCACTAACTCAACAATGAAGAATGGTGGTGTGTGTGTTTACATTAGATATTAAAATATTCAGATGTTATCCACCATCCAGTTATTCATTTCTCTTTTATTTCCAGGATGATCAGTTGAATTAGCAGACAAAGGTGTACAGTGTGATAAAAACAAACAACAACAACAACAAAAACCCAGGCAGTTTGAAAACTGGTTAATGTATCGAGCAACAACAACTACAACAAAAACAGACAAGTTGAAAGCAGATTGATATGTTGAACAACAACAGCAACAACAACAAAATGAGACAAGTTGAAAACAGATTATTTATTCATTTATATGAACAAAAGTTGAGTGCCTCATCTCAAGATGAGCCCTAAGCGCTTGACATTTGCAACCATTGCACTTGTGCCTGCATTCTAGTCATATGCGATTCTGAATGAGTGACTGCACTTTTGCCTGCATTCTAGTCATATGCGATTCTGAATGAGTGACTGCACTTTTGCCTGCATTCTAGTCATATGCGATTCTGAATGAGTGACTGTGCACTTTTGCCTGCATTCTAGTCATATGCGATTCTGAATGAGTGACTGTAGCTTCACTCAGCGCGCTTTGAATATCCACCAAAGTGGTTACAGTGCTGTTTGGTGGTTACATGGCTGGTGCCAGATGGAAAGTGCCAGATGAGTGTGTTGAATAAGGGACCGACTGGTGTGTTTCAGCAAAGCGACCCGCACTTTGCCTCCCAGCGCAAAGTGTACGAGGACATCGGGCTGGAGATGCTGGACCACGCCTTTGAAGGCTACAACGTCTGCATCTTCGCCTATGGCCAGACTGGCTCTGGAAAGTCCTACACCATGATGGGTCGCAGCGATCCGGGCCAGGAGGGCATCATTCCTCAGGTGGGTGAACGGAAAGACAGACAGCGTGATCCTTGTGCGGCAGTTTCTTAGTCCTTATGACATGATTGATTGATTGATTGAACTTTATTTCTCAACGGTGAAGATATTAGCACAAAGGCCGACTCACATATCTGCCGTTGCTACAGCACTACTAATGGGTGAACGGAAAGACAGACAGCGTGATCCTTGTGTGGCAGTTACTAAGTCCTTATGACATGGGTGAACAGAAAGACAGCACAGTGCAATCCTTGTACAGCAGTTACTAACTCCTTATGACATGGGTGAACAGAAAGACAGCACAGTGCAATCCTTGTACAGCAGTTACTAACTCCTTATGACATGGGTGAACAGAAAGACAGCACAGTGCAATCCTTGTACAGCAGTTACTAAGTCCTTATGACATGGGTGAACAGAAAGACAGCACAGTGCAATCCTTGTACAGCAGTTACTAACTCCTTATGACATGGGTGAACAGAAAGACAGCACAGTGCAATCCTTGTACAGCAGTTACTATCCTTATGAAATGGGTGAAAGAAAGACAGTCACGTGATCCTTGTACAACAGTTACTAAGTCCTTATGACATGGGTGAACAGAAAGACAGCACAGTGCAATCCTTGTACAGCAGTTACTAAGTCCTTATGACATGGGTGAACAGAAAGACAGCACAGTGCAATCCTTGTACAGCAGTTACTAAGTCCTTATGACATGGGTGAACAGAAAGACAGCACAGTGCAATCCTTGTACAGCAGTTACTTACTCCTTATGAAAGGAGATGGGTGAATAGAAAGACAGTACATCGTGATCCTTGTACAACAGTTACTATCTCCTTATGAGATGGGTGAACAAAAAGACGGTACGTCACAATCCTTGTACAACAGTTACTATATCCTGATGAAATGGGTGAATGGGAAGAGAAAGGTCAATCTGTGTACAACAGTTACTATATCCTGATGAAATGGGTGAATGGGAAGAGAGAGGTCAATCCTTGTACAACAGTTACTATATCCTGTTGAAATGGGTGAATGGGAAGAGAGAGGTCAATCCTTGTACTACAGTTACTATACTCCTGTATGAAATGGGTGAATGGGAAGAGAAGTCAATCCTTGTACAACAGTTACTATATCCTGTTGAAATGGGTGAATGGGAAGAGAGAGGTCAATCCGTGTACAACAGTTACTATCTCCTGATGAAATGGGTGAATGGAAAGACACTACAGCACAATCCTTTTACAGCAGTTAATTAGTACTCCTAATGAGATGGGTGAACAGAAGGACAGTACATTGCAATCCTTGTACAGCAGTCACTAACTCCTTATAAGATGGGTGAACAGAAAGACAGTACATTGCAATCCTTGTGCAGCAGTCACTAACTCCTTATGTGATGGGTGAACAAAAAGACAGTACATCGCAGTCCTTGTACAGCAACTCCTTATGAATGGTGAATGGAAAGACAGTACATTGTAATCTTTGGACAACAGTCACTAACTCCTTATGAGATGGGTGAACAAAAAGACAGTACATCACAGTCCTTGTACAGCAACTCCTTATGAGATGGGTGAATGGAAAGACAGTACATCTTAATCTTTGGACAATAGTCACTAACTCCTTATGAGATGGGTGAACAAAAAGACAGTACATCACAGTCCTTGTACAGCAACTCCTTATGGGATGGGTGAATGGAAAGACAGTACATCGTAATCCTTGTACAACAGTTACTAACTCCTTATGACATGGGTGAATGGAAAGACAGTACATCGTAATCCTTGTACAACAGTTACTAACTCTTTATGACATGGATGAATGAAAAGACAGTAAATCATAATCCTTGTACAACAGTTACTAACTCTTTATGACATGGATGAATGAAAAGACAGTAAATCATAATCCTTGTACGACAGTTACTAACTCCTGATGAGATGGGTGATTGCAAACGAGATACAGCGGACTAAGTAGGTCTGTGGTGAATTTCTTGTGAAGGTACAATGTTTAACATGTGCCCGCTGGCCTTGTATTCTATTTCTGGTTCTTTTGATGATGGTTCAGGCTTACTTTGTGGGAAGGGGGTTACAGTGTGTGTGTGTGTGTGTGTGTGTGTGTGTGTGTGTGTGTGTGTGTGTGTGTGTGTGTGTGTGTGTGTGTGTGCATGCTGTTGTGTGTGTGTGTGTTGTGTGTGTGTGTGTGTGTGTGTGTGTGTGTGTGTGTTTGCTGCTGTGTTGCATGCATGTGTGTGTGTGTGTTGTGTGCGTGTGTGTGTGTGTGTGGTGTGTGTGTGTGTGTGTGTGTGTGTGTGTGTGTTGTGTTTTGTTTAGTATAAAACATCTGATTATGTTTGTGCACAATCTTTGGCTTAGAACTGACTGAAAGTGAGCACTTGGCCTTTGATATCTAGGTTACACTCATGAAGACTGATTCTGAAAGGTAATAACACTATAAATGCTTTTAATAATAATAATAATGAGTACTTATCTCGGCCTTTTTTCATATATGAGCACAAGATGCTTATGCTATACATAATATATATATATATTATGTTATTTATATATAGCAATAATTTATCTATATATATATATTATATATTTGTGAAAGTTTAGAATAATACTAATATATTTTTAAAAATAAAAAGTGTCAAACAGTTGATCTCTCTCCCTTTCCCTTCCTGGTGTATTTCTTGCCTACCCACCCAAACATGGTCCCACTAACCCATCATACCCCGTGACCCACCATTCATACAGACACACACACGCGCATGCACACATGCAGGCATGCACACACACGCAGGCACACATGCAGGCATGCATGCACACATGCAGGCATGCACACACTTGCATGCATGCACACATGCATGCATGCATGTATGTATGCATGCACAGACATGCATACACACATGCATGCATGCACACATATGCACATACACAGGCATGCACACACAAACACATCCACACACAGACACACAGGCACGCAGACACACACACACACTCACTCACACACACACACACACACACACACACACACACACACACACACACACACACACACACACACACACACAACACACACACACACACAGGCACACACCACACACACACCACCACACCACACACCCACCCCCCCCCCCCAACACACACACACACATGATCTTTTCCTTTATTTTGTAAGACTGTTATCAGTAAGCATGCATGGCCTTTGGCCATCTCCGCTTGTGAAGAACGTTACAACTTGCAAAAAGAACAAAATGTGATCTGTTTTATGTTTTGTTGTTGTTTTTGACTGGGAAAGTGACAGTTCTTGTTTTGTTCTGTGGGTGAGCAGCTGTGCGATGATCTCTTCCAACGCATCCAGGCCAGGAAGACGGATGACATGCAGTTCTCGGTGGAAGTGAGTGGAACAGTGGACTTTGCTAGCCTTTTTTTAAACTGGTGTGGCATCTATGTGACAGTGAAAGTGGTTCACGGAAACTTGTCAGACAGTCACTGTAACTAGTCAGACACACGGCCATCAATTTGACTACTAGAGCTCTACTAGCAAAGACCCTTGTCTAGAACTCATGCATGCACGGGTGCACACACACACACTGTCACACACATACACACACATGCATGCACACATGCATGCACGCACACATGCGCGCACACACACACACACACACACACACACACACATTACACACACACATTACATGCTCTCTGTGCTGCATTGTTTGTTTTTGTGGTTGTTGTGCTTGTTGTTGTTGGTAGTGGTGGTGGTGGTGGTGGTGGTGGTGATGTGTTTGTATGTATATATAATTATGTGTATGTGTTTTGTGACTGATTGTGGATTTTTCCCCCCTGATATTTGCTGATCCTTAACAGGTGAAATACCAGAAATTACTGGAACCCAGAACTGAATACCAGAACCCTGGTCAGGCCATGTGATGCCTGTTTCTCTCTGGCTTTCTGAAGTTTCTCTCACTATCTCTTTTGGAGCCATGAGCTGAAAGGGGAATAATGAACGGAAGGAATGGCATGAAAAACAACAGCCAACAGCATACAAACGGAATATTTAACAGAATATAAAGCCAGCAGTTTGGCAAGATGGCAGCATTCAAGGTCATATGTTTGATGACTTTCAAGCTTTGATTTTCTAACACAAAGGACAAAAAAAATTCGGTGAAAAACTGCTGTTAAAAAAAGGAGAGGTTTTATTCTATTCCTATCAGTAGGGTCAATGATGCTTCTTTTGGGTTTGTAAACAATGAAAATGTGCAAATATTTTTATCTGCAGTCTTCATTTGGTTGTTTTATCAATATTTGTACAAAAGGAACCCTTTTTGTTTTTGCTTCAAATTTGAGCTTTTTTCAGATGCAGCCATGCCGTTTCTCTTTTTACCATAATAAATAACACAATGAAGAGCAGTAAAAAGGTTGGCTTGTGATGTAATTGATACTTTTGCCACACATTCCAGTCTTGTTTATGACGTCACTGATACAAAACTGCTGGGCACAAAATGGCAGCACTCAAGGTCATGTTTTTATCACTTTCAAACTTTGATATTTTAACAAAGAGGGTGAGAAATTGAGTGAAAAATGCTCTCTCTCTCTCTGTGTTCCAGTCCTGTTTTTAAATACAAAAAAATCTATTCCTACCGATTATGCTAATTCCACAATGCTTCTTCAACATGGGTTCCATTTAAGGAACATATGGGAGCAGAAAAAATCTGAAATAGGATGAGTTCCAGAGTGCTTATCCACATGTGAGTTACCAGGGGTGACTCAGGTCTTTGTTGTTGTACTTGTGTTATGTATTTTGAGAGCAATTAACTCCTTTTGTGTTGATTCTTATAGGGAAAACGTCATATTTTCCCCATGACTGACAACAGTTAATTGTGTCATGGCTTGATATTTGAGTTTTTTCCCCACTTTCTTTCTCTTTTGAAATCTTTCCAGTGACACCCTTCTGCTCCTAACTGAGTTTGCTCATACTCCTCCATGCATTCAGCATCACTGTGGCTGCACAAGCTTGTAATCCTCGTCAATTTTTAAAATCTTCGTCTGGCCTGTGTTGTTTTGGGGGTGTATTGGGATTGCCCAAAATGTAGACTTGTAGTAATGTAAACTTTTCATGCATCACACTGATGGTTGAGCAGACGACAGTTTTACAAGGAATGTGCGCAGTGTGCATGTCTGAATGACTGAAAGTTTACCTAAGGTTGTGGCCCTTTGCCCAACACTGTATTTTGTGTGCACGTCAACTGTAAAGAATCAGATGTATTGGCCCAGCAGTTTCTGTGGATCATTTTTAAACAAGTTTCTGTGTAATGTCTGCGCCGGCCAAAACATTGCAGGACACCGACTGCTTCCAAAGAACAGTTATCAGACAGCTGTCCTTGGTGCAGAGTATACAGACAGTGTTAATTTGTATCAGTCTGTGTCCAAAGTCTGACCCAAAGTACATCGCTGCCTGTCATACATGGACACGTACACCATACTGGTCCACATAGCAGCTGGAAATTTAGTCAGATAAAGATTAAGGGAGGCTTGTTGAGTCCAGTCAGTTACATGCTAAACCCCCATTGTCTTCAGACTTAATAATTGTCAGTGCTTTTTGTGTACTGCCTAACCTGCCATGGGTGTGGTTTTGCATTTTCAGTGCCTGTAAGTGTAAGTGTGATCACAGTGATGTCAAGGCTTGTTTGTTTCCAAGTTCCTAACACTAGGGTTGCCTTGTCAAAGTGCACAGTGGCATGCGGTGAAGCTATTGTCGTGTCCTTAACAGAGTGACCTGGGAATGTGAGCAGTGTCCTGTGTGGGGATTTATTTCACCGTTAGTAATGAACCCATTCCCATGTCCATAACGCGTAACAGGGTGGGGTCTACTGTTTTACTAATTAGAAGCAGACAGTGTCATTTTTTTCCACTCCTGCAATAAAAAACAACAACAAAAAAACAAATTCATGTGAATAAAAAAAGAATAGTCTGAACCGAGAATGTCTGCTGGCGTTCTAAAACAAGATCCAAACACACAAAAGCTTAAAAAGAAGGCTGGTTATTAGGACAAAACACAACATTCTCGTCCATGTTGTCATTTGTCCTAATAAATCACATTCTTTCTAACTTTTCATACGTGTGTTTAAATCAAAAGTGTTTCAGTGTCTCTGAGTTTAACAATGTGTGTTTCAGGAAGTGGGTGAAATTCCATGTCTCCTGGGGTTTCAGTATTTCACCCTAGTTGTGGAACATTAACAGTCAGGCTCAGTCACTTACGATGGGCATGCCTTAACTGCCATTGGGTGTTATCCTCACAAAGCGGATCATTAAAACTAAAAGTGGCGAGCCTGCATTGGCACTGGGTCTTTGGCTGTCGCCTTGCCAGCGGAACAGTCCCCAGTCAGTTCATCAATCAAGTCTGTTGTACGTCTGGCTGCGGCGCAATTGATCCAACTGCCCCCTCAGGCTTTGCTGATGGAGGGATTAATTGTAGCCCCAGCGCAGCATGCGTCTGGTCTGTGCTCTTAGTCTTAGTCTTAGCGCATCACCTGACCAATTCGGAGGTCATTTCTATACAGAATACAGAATCTGTATTGGCTATGAATTTGTGAAGTCTAACCCCAGTAACCGTAATTTGAAGTCATTTGGTCAGCACTCTTTCAGTTTCCTTGCACCACCTGTCTGGAAATTCACTGCCTGCCAGTCTTTGGAATCTCTCCATTCAGCCTGAGTTCAACACCCAGCTTAGGGCATTCCTGTTTTTTGCTGTTTGTTTTTTAGACAGGTCTTTCCGCTTTCTGGGCAGACCATGCATTCCTGTGAGCATTGGGTTTGTGCACGTCTTCGTGCCTATAGTATTAAGTGTATCATTATGTAAGGTGCAGGATGTGCATCTTATTGCAGAACAAAAACTCAGTGCACTCGTACTGAGTGCTGGGCATAAAAAAACTCAGTGCACTCGTACTGAGTTTTTGTTCTGCAAAACACCATTGTGTGTAGCAGTGCATTGAGTTTTTGTTCTGCGAAAAGATTTTGCACCATATGAGAGCTGTCCATGATTATTATTATCATTATTTCTTTCCTGCTTTGTGAGCTCGTGTTAATAGCGTGTTCCCTGCTTTTCTGCGCTTTGTTCTGCAAGTGTAAGTGTTGCGGAGGGTGGGGCAGGGAGATGGGGTGGGCACTTGCCGGGCGAACAGCTGGGGCCCAGGGTGCAGCGCCGCCTATTGATTTTCAATTCCGCCATAATCAGAGGACCGCTTCAGACCATATTGATTCTCCCCCAACCCAACCCCACCCACCTTGGTCCCCCCAGTCTCGTTCTATTGGCTTTTCTCCGTCAGCAGGATTGTGAAGGGAGGGTTTCAGTATGTGTAGGTGTCGGCTGATTGAGGGATGGGTGAAAAGTGATGAACGTAGCTCAGATTGCATGCAGCCTGGGTGGTCATGGGAAGGATGACGATGTTTGGAGACAGCGCAAGGATTGGCTGGGAATACGGTAGAGGTTAATCAGGGCAGCAGGTCCCAGACCCCGGGACGGCAGGTTGACTGGTGTACGGTCAGAGAGGGCAGTCCGAGGCCCAGACAATGCTCAATGAAATCCTTGCCTGTTATGCAAGGCCGGTGACTTCAGTGAGGCTTGGCTTGAAGAGGAAAAGAGAAAAGAGTTTTGTGGCTGCAGCGCTTGTCTCTTTTGTTGCATGCGTAGTGACGTAAATATATGCACAGACACGTTCAGTTCAGTTCAGTTATTCAGCGACACTTTGTTCATCCCACAAGGGGCAGTTCCATCAGACGTGCTAGGCTACAACTCCTTTTGCTGAAGGAATGATAATAAGAAGAGGCGAAAGTAGTGTGCTAGGCTACGACTCCTTTTGCTGAAGGAATGATAATAAGAAGAGGCGAAAGTAACGTGCTAGGCAACAACTCTTTTTGCTGAAGGAATGATAGTAAGAAGACAAACACATAGCTAAACAATACAAACACACAGGTAAACAGTTTATAACGCTACTCGTATAATTATAACTTGGGCTATAGCAGCAACCAGCCATCACATGGAAAGGCAAGAAGAAGCTGCCACCACAACATGAACAGTGATATGATTTTATCAAGTCAGTTCACACACACATGCATGCACACACGCATGCACGCACACGTACACACACAATCAAGTAATTAATTGGGTATACCCAAGCCAAGTATATAAGAATGTGTTGCAAAAAAAAGAAGAAGAAAAAAGAGTGACATTGCAACATCACAGGATAACAGGCAACATGCTTAGGTAGCATCACTCAGAAATGTGTCTGCTTCAGCTAGCACTAATGAACCCCCTTAGCCCCCCCCCCCCCCCCCCACTGAAAAAAGAGAGAAAATCTTTGACTGATGCTGAAGTTGCAAATTCAGAGCTTTAAGCATGAAATGGAAAGAGAGTGGTGGCCCTTTTCCCCTCCACCGCCTTTCATTCCGAATTGAGGCCTCCGTGATTCCTTCAGAGCTGCTGGCGTCTTCGATGCCCGAGTTTGGATGAGAGGATTTTTTTTTTAGACCGCCATTGACGTCAGAGCGTTTAATGTAAACAGCGGTGTCGGTGTAATGGGATCTGAGCTGTGTCGTCAGTGTCGTTGATGATGCTGGGGAAAGTAGTAAGACGGACTGCTGGAGATGTTTTTCCCCTCTCTCAGTTTCTATGGATTTAAAAAACAACAAACTTTTTAGTGTGATCACTCTGATCCTGGCAGATTTTTTGTTTTTTGTTTTTGACGCACGCAACTGTATAAACTTTTAATGTAAACAGTAAGAAAAATAAAACAGTACACGCCTCCCCCCAAAAAAGCCCCAAAACAATAACAACAAAACAAAACAATAACAACAAAACAATATAAAAATGAGGTTTTCAAACAATTTCAGAACGGACAGAGGAACGAAAAATGCATAAATATGTAACTGTATAAAGACATGGAATCAGTTAGCCCCAGAAGAGTTTTCTATCCTCGCATGAAGAAACAAGTGTAGTGTGTGTGTGTGTGTGTGTGTGTGCGTGTGTGTGCGTGTGTGTGTGTAATCCTAAACCTTTTGCCAAGAAAAATGTGTACTGTAAATAATCCTAGTACTGATCAAACTGTGCAAAAGATGAAAACAGTGAAAAGGTTTTTCATCTGATATAATAATTAATATGGTCCCCACCAGGATCAGATTTTTAATAAGCCCATTGTTCCCTGCTTAGCATTGTGGGCCAAAAATCGGATTCAGCTGGGGGGGAGGGGGGAGGGGAGTGGACTGATGCCCCCAATAGGCTCTTTATGACGGGAGTAGCCCCCCCCCCCCCCTTTTTTAAATTTTATACTTAAAGTTATTTCACAATCACATAAATGATGTTAGACTGATCTTACAATTATCATGTTAAAAAAATGCATCAGCAAAGTTGCATCAGTAGTATTTTATTATTTTTATATAAACCACACACTTATTTGCAGTCAACAAACAATATTTTAGCATCTGTGTCCAGACAGATAGTTAATTTCACCTGTTTTCTGACGCTGTCTGACGATGGTTCGACTGTGACTGTATTTTAATTTAAGCTGGGTGTTCATAATTTGTTTGAGCGGTATGGAAATGGCGAGGTCTGAAGTGTCAGGCACATCCAGCTCTGTTCCAGTATAAACCTTATTCAGTATGCAACAGCGCCTGTCCCTCCGCTCTTTGTGCTGTATAATCTTGAAGGAGAGAGGGGGAAAAAATCAATTTCTGTGTGGTGCCAGAGACGGTCCCAGAATAGCTGCAGTGCCCTACAGGCCTGCAAGCTGCTTAGGACGCGGGCGGTGTTGATTCTGCTGTGTTCTGTAGCTTCGTCAAAGGACTCAGCCCACGCAAAAACTGTTTCCTGTTCTTTTGCGTGTGTGGGTTTTTTAATTTGTATTGGGATGGGGCTCCTGGGAATCCTGTGAGAGAAATCAAACTAAAAGTTTGAGAGAGAATATATATATATTATGGGGTTATTTAATTATATGTAACATTCCCCGCCCCCCCTTCCCTGACAGACAGGCAAATATACACCCACACACAGGCATGCACACACACACACACACACACACACACACACGCACACATACACAAACATGCATACATGCACATACACACACACACACACACACACACACACACACACGCATGCACGCACGCATGCATGCACCACGCACACCACACACACACACACACACACACACACACACACACACACACACACACACACACACTCTCTCTCTCTCTCTCTCTCTTTCTCACACACACCACACCACACACACACACCTCTCTCTCTCACACACACACACACACACACACACACACACACACACACACACACACAACACACACACAAGCATACACACACACACACACACACACACACACACACCACACACACACACACACACACACACAGTAGCACACACACACACACACACATACACAACACACAGGCACACACCACACACACACAAACACACACACACACTCTGACCCCCCTCACCCCCCCCCCCCCCACACACACACACACAATCTGACTCACTCTTGTCTCCATTTCTCCCTCTCTCTCTTTCTCCTTCTTTGTGACAGCTGTATGACTCTTTCTGTCTTGTCCACAACAATTAGATCTAACGTATACCCCAGTCACCGAAGAACTGACTTTACGGTTAAACAGTGTCGCTCACTGCGTGCGTGTGTGCGTGCTTGTGTTGATTGTTTTGCTTTTGTTGATTGGATGGTTATTGCGTTTCCCTAGTCAGTACAAGTGCTGTTTTATTGTGGTTTTGTTGTGTGGACTAAAATGTGTGCTTACAGAATAATACATTTTATTTTTATTTTTTTACATGAATTCAGTTGTGTATTCCTTCTCCCTTCCCCCCCGCCCCCCCCCACACCCCCCCCACCCCTTTGTGAGCTATGGATACAGAAATGAAGCACTCCTCTCTGCTGAGAATCCTGGGATTGGAGGATCTGATTTGTCTGGAGTAGTTCAATATATATATATATATATGTACAGGTACCGATACTGAGATGTTACATTCTACAGGTGAGCTACATGGAGATGCACTGTCAGCATGCACGGGACTTTAGACATGATATTATAATGTTCTAATACTGAGCTGTGTCACATTCTACAGGTGAGCTACATGGAGATCTACTGTCAGCATGCACGGGACTTTAGACATGATATTATAATGTTCTAATACTGAGCTGTGTCACATTCTACAGGTGAGCTACATGGAGATCTACTGTGAGCGTGTGCGGGACCTGAGACATGATATAATGTTGTTCTAATACTGAGCTGTGTCACATTCTACAGGTGAGCTACATGGAGATCTACTGTGAGCGTGTGCGGGACTTGAGACATGATATAATGTTGTTCTAATACTGAGCTGTGTCACATTCTACAGGTGAGCTACATGGAGATCTACTGTGAGCGTGTGCGGGACTTGAGACATGATATAATGTGTTCTAATACTGAGCTGTGTCACATTCTACAGGTGAGCTACATGGAGATCTACTGTGAGCGTGTGCGGGACTTTAGACATGATATTATGATGTTCTAATACTGAGCTGTGTCACATTCTACAGGTGAGCTACATGGAGATCTACTGTGAGCGTGTGCGGGACTTGAGACATGATATAATGTTGTTCTAATACTGAGCTGTGTCACATTCTACAGGTGAGCTACATGGAGATCTACTGTGAGCGTGTGCGGGACTTGAGACATGATATAATGTTGTTCTAATACTGAGCTGTGTCACATTCTACAGGTGAGCTACATGGAGATCTACTGTGAGCGTGTGCGGGACCTGTTGAATCCCAGCAACAAGCACAGCCTGCGTGTGCGGGAGCATCCTCTGCTGGGGCCCTACGTGGAAGACCTCTCCAAGCTGGCCGTGCAGTCCTTCAGCGACATCAACAACCTCATCGATGAGGGCAACAAGGCCAGGTAAGGTGCTAGACAAGAACAAGATGGTCAGTCCTTTAATAACATCAACAACCTCATCGATGAGGGCGACAAGGCCAGGCACTTTGTGTTAGACAAGAACAGCAGTTTGTTATGATAGCCACCCGTGGGGTTTGTGTTAGACAAGAACAGCAGTTTGTTATGATAGCCACCCGTGGGGGTTTTTTGTTTTTAGACAAGAACAGCAGTTTGTTATGATAGCCACCCGTGGGGTTTGTGTTAGACAAGAACAGCAGTTTGTTATGATAGCCACCCGGGTTTGGGGTTTGTGTTAGACAAGAACAGCAGTTTGTTATGATAGCCACCCGTGGGGTTTGTGTTAGACAAGAACAGCAGTTTGTTATGATAGCCACCCGTGGGGTTTGTGTTAGACAAGAACAGCAGTTTGTTATGATAGCCACCCGTGGGGTTTGTGTTAGACAAGAACAGCAGTTTGTTATGATAGCCACCCGTGGGGTTTGTGTTAGACAAGAACAGCAGTTTGTTATGATAGCCACCCGTGGGGTTTGTGTTAGACAAGAACAGCAGTTTGTTATGATAGCCACCCGTGGGGTTGTTAGACATGTAATACAGTCCTTCAGCAACTTCATCAGTGAGGGCAACAAGGCCAGGTTAGGTGTTAGACAAGAACAAGATGGACATTCACCCATGGGTTATTATTGACATGCAATACAGTCCTTCGGCAACATCATCTACTTCATCGATGAGGGCAACAAGGCTGGCCAGGTAAGGTGCTAGACAAGAACCAGATGGTCAGTTTGTCACAAAAGATACCAATGGGGTTATTCATGCACACACACACACACACACACACTAATGCAATCACTCTCATGCACTCACTCTCATGCATTCACTCGCTCACTCACTCACATGTACGCACACACACACACACGCACACACACACACACACACACACACACACACACACACACACACACACACAAGCCATGCTACAAATATGAGCATTACTGGTGATGGGTTGGTAGAATTGACAGAAACTCACTCATGTGCTAATGCTATCAAGGTATTTTCATGATTTTCATTTACCATTACTGTTTGTGATGACCAGGACTGTGGCTGCCACCAACATGAACGAGACCAGCAGTCGCTCACACGCTGTGTTCACCATCATCTTCACGCAGAAAAAGTATGATGCCACCACCAGGATGGTGGGAGAGAGGGTGAGAATCATTTTGTGTGCATGGCCCAAAGTTGTGCTGATCAAACAGCTCGTTTGAGGATCATTAACCTTTTCACTGCCTCAGTGTTGCTTGGAAATGACCAACCAAAGTGCAAGATTTAAAATCCGTAAGCCTTTTTCTTTTGTGTGTTAATTAGCACGTGAAAGGATTTGTACCAAAATGCACCATATCAAAAGTGGATTTGTTATACTAGGACCAGAAAATAGACTGTTTTCAGGCCTGTGTGTGCTCTTTTCAGCCCAGAAATTTGACAGGCTGGGGCAGTGAAGGGGTTAATGTCTGCATTCGTGGTGTTGAGTCTTCAGGCTCAGGCATGTTTTCAAATGATGATTGGAAGCCAAGTAATTAACATGACTACCGCTCATAGCAAATTGAAGAGACTGGAAAGACCAATAAAAGGAACATTTTTTGCAAGATAGCTGTAAAATCATGTGTGAGGTCCTTCCATGATTTAAAGGGGACTTCAGTCATTTACCATAATTTATAGGGGACTTCAGTCATTTACCATGATTTAAAGGGGATCACTAAAGTCATTTACCATAATTTATAGGGGACTTCAGTCATTTACCATGATTTAATGGGGATTTCAGTCATTTACCATGATTTAAAGGGGACTTCAGTCATTTATCATAATTTAAAGGTGGACCCCCCAAAAAAGGTGCAAATATTGCCATCCGCAACACTGTGTATATATGCGTGTTCTTTCGGTAATTTATGTGCAAACGTTTGCGATTGTCAGGTGAGCAAGATCAGCCTGGTGGATCTGGCAGGCAGCGAGCGAGCTGACTCGACTGGTGCCAAGGGCACACGACTCAAGGAGGGAGCCAACATCAACAAGTCGCTGACCACCCTTGGCAAAGTCATCTCTGCTCTGGCGGAAATGGTAGGTGGTCGCTAGGCTTCTCCCGCCTCTTCTTTTCTTACCCCGGCTCGCCATTGGATAATCTGGTGACCTTTGTGTAACTGTAACTGTAGGATCACTCTCGTGAATCTTCGTTGACCAGATTAGCTGTTTGAAGTGAAGTGAAGCTGAGCTAAAGTGGTATCTGTATAAGAGAGAGAGGACTGGTAGTATTGGTGTTGTCTGAATGAGAATTTAAGATTTCTGGTAGTTCTGTGTGTGTGTGTGTGTGTGTGTGTGTGTGTGTGTGTGTGTGTGTGTGTGTGTGTGTGTGTGTTTTCTTTTTTCTTTTTTTTCTTCTGTTTTTTTCCCTCTTTTATTTTAGGGGAAAGAGTATTTGGGGTTTTCACAGTTGTCAGCACATGTTGCTGTTGTTGGTACCTGCACCAGCAAAT
Organism: Alviniconcha marisindica; assembly: GCA_018857735.1. NCBI lineage: Eukaryota > Metazoa > Mollusca > Gastropoda > Provannidae > Alviniconcha > Alviniconcha marisindica. The sequence goes on along the minus strand of JABMCL010000054.1, from coordinate 284,134 downwards.
GATGGATGTGTAGGATATACTATTTTGAATTTTGTTTTTTAAAATGAAGCAAAAAATTCCTCTACTGAAAAGCAGTTGACAGAACAAGCGAGTTATTGAAACAGAAGTTGATGTGGGGTAGTTTGTGCACTGTCAGTTGTGACACTTCACTTTGGGCAGAGGTTGTGACTAAAATGAGTTGCTTTTTCTCAGATGAAGTAGTGTTGGGGGGGGGGGGGGGGGGGGGGAGAAATATGAGTGTAGTAATAGAATGAAGGAAGTAAAGCCAGTTAAAGTTGTGGTCACCATGTAGAAATGCCTTGCTCTCTCTTCATTTTTTCAGAGTGTCGAGACCAAAGTAAGCCCGCCAGCGTAGCAGCAGTATTTTTTTGTTTTTTTAATGTGTTGTGAGCGGTGTGGCAGTCTTTAAACATAAGTTTATGTTAGACGTATGATTTTGACATGCGCTGTGCACCCCACCTCCTGTGTTTTTGTGGCAGTGTTGGTTTGGCTCTGATGGAGATTTGAACTTGAACTTGAACCTGCACCATGCATGTTGTGTGTGTGTGTGTGTTTAGTTTACTGACTTCCTTTAAACTGTGGGGCCATTCACACTAGCACAGGTCAGACAGAGAGTGGGATATTGTGTTTACACTTGGTCATCCCCCAGCAGATGCCAGCCATGCTCAGGCTGATTGCGGCTCCGGAGTGGGGCTGATTGTGACTCGTATTCTCATTGTACGTCGTCTGCTGTCCGAAATGCAGAGCAGCATTGTATAGCAGACAGATAATAACAATAATAATGGACATTTTTAAAGTGCCTACCCTGTGGCTCAAAGTGCTGAACTAACAGCTGATGTGTCCAGAACATAGAACTATATAGTATAGCAGACATATAATAATAATAATCATGGACATTTTTAAAGCACCTACCCTGCGGCTCAAAGTTCTGAACTAACAGCTGATGTGTCTGGAACGCAGGACTGTATAGTATAGCAGACAGATAATAATAATAATGGACATTTTTAAAGCGCTCAGAGTGCTGAACTAACAGCTGATGTGTCTGGAACGCAGAGCTGTATGGTGCAGCAGACAGGTGATGATACTTTCTAAAGTGCCTACCCTGTGGCTCAAAGTGCTGAACAAACAGCGGATGTGTTTGGAGTGATGATGATGCCAGACTTCTGGTTCAAGTCTGGTCCAGATCATGGATGGGAATTACATGCAGCAGCCCCTGTGCTCAGCCCGAGCCAAGCCGAACCAAGCTGAGCTGAGCGTCTGCCCGGCCTGAGCCGAGATGAGCCGAGATGAGCGTGGACCCAGCCCTGGCTGTAGTGTAATGGCCCCTTTGTTTGTCTCATTAGTTTTATGCTGAGTTGAACCACACTGGAATTGTGGTTTCGTACACACCGGAATTGTGGTTTCAGACACACCTGAATTGTGGTTTCAGACACACCAGAATTGTGGTTTCATACACGCCGGAATTGTGGTTTCATACACACCTGAATTGTGGTTTGATACACACCTGAATTGTAGTTTCATACAAAAAGAGGTCATATATTTATCAACACACCTGGTACCATTCAGTGGTACACACAAGGTTTTTTAACTAAGGCGTGTTTCATTCCCCCGAAATTGGTTTAGACTTGGCTGTTGTAGTTTCTAAAAAGTGGGTTATCACACCTAAGTGGAAAACCGGTTGTGTTATACACTTGTTTTGGGTTTACACACTGTTTGGTGGACACACTGTTTGTTGAGGCATATATTTATAAACACTGGTACCATTCGGTACAGGCTAACTAAGGCATTCTTCTTCTCTGACTTGGTAGGGCATGGTTTGTTGAGGCATTCTGTGTGACTACTGACTTAGGTGGACATGTTTGTTGAGGACTTGTGTGGTTACTACTGTCTTGGTGGACATGGTTTGTTGAGGACTTGTGTGGTTACTACTGTCTTGGTGGACATGGTTTGTTGAGGACTTGTGTGGTTACTACTGTCTTGGTAGACACAGTTTGTTGAGGACAATTGTGTGGGTTACTGCTGTCTTGGTGGACATGGTTTGTTGAGGACATGTGTGTGTGGGTTACTAGTGTCTTGGTGGACATGGGTTGTTGAGGACATGTGTGTGAGGGTTACTAGTGTCTTGGTGGACATGGGTTGTTGAGGACATGTGTGTGAGGGTTACTAGTGTCTTGGTGGACATGGGTTGTTGAGGACATGTGTGTGGGTTACTAGTGTCTTGATGGACATGGTTTGTTGAGGACATTGATTTTTATTTTGTGGGGGTCAGTGCTACTGTCTTGATAGACATGGTTTGGTGAAGATGTCTGCATTGTTCAGTCATTGGCTTGGTAGACATGGTTCATTGAACATGTTTGTTTTGGTGGACATAGTATGCTGAAGGAGTTTGTGTTCAGTCACTGGCTTGGTGGATATGATTTGTTGAGGACATTTGTCTTTGAGTTACTGCCTTGGTGGACATGGTTTGTTGAGGACATTTGTTGTTGAGTTACTGCCTTGGTGGACATGGTTTGTTGAGGACATTTGTCTTTGAGTTACTGCCTTGGTGGACATGGTTTGTTGAGGACATTTGTTGTTGAGTTCAGGACTTGGTGGACGTGATTTGTTGAGGATGCTTGTCTTTGAGTTACTGCACCAGAGGATTTGGTTTGTTGAGGACATTTTGTTTTTGAGTTGCTAAATTGGTTGGACATGGTTTGTTGAGGACATCAGTGTCAGTTACTACTGTCTTTGTGGACATGGAGTTAATGCCTTGGTAGACATGGTTTGTCAACGGAGTTTGTGTACAGATGCAGATGTAATGTGCATGGCACAGTGGTTGCAGTTAAATTTGTAGCACACCCCAGCACCTCTCACAACAATCTAGATGTTTTCATTGTTACTGTTGATTGGATTCAGGCCAATTCCTTTTCCTTCAGCTGTTGTGGTGTTATTAATTGTGTGCTATGTGCATGTGAGCTTGTTTCGCTGTTGCTGTATTTGATTTAAATATGCCATAATTTTGATGCTGTTTAAGTGAGATGTGATCTGAAAGTCACCTCGCAGCCTGTCTTTTGAATCTCTTGCCTGAATTGTTGTGTGTGATTTTCTGTTGTGTTCTGTAGTGTAAACAAGAAAAACTCCTTGGTGCAGTATGTTTCTTTTCAGTTGCTGCCTCATTTTCAAACTTGACTGGTGCTTGTGATGCGCCCTGCTAGATTCTAACTCGCTGCTTTTGATTTCAATGCACCCCTCTTGGCCTGCCTGGCCTCAGATTAGAGTTTGACTCTGCACTTAACTTGGACATTTTCCTGGCATTTTTAACCCACACTGCTGTCTTGTTTCATGTAACCAAATTTGTTTGGGTTTTGAACCACACAGAAAGTTGCTTTTCATTTTTTGGTCTTACATTCATCTGAAATTAGTTCCATCTTGCTTTAACCTGTTGGTTTGGATTCAAACATTTTCATTATTATTAATATTATTGATTTCTGTGCTGTTCTCCAAATTTGCACTGTTAACAGCAATGGCGATGGTAAAATAAATTACAATATAAAGTTGGACTAGGGTTCCGTGACATGACTGTGAGTCTCAGCATCGCTGTACGATAAAATTTCCAATGCTGTGGCAGTATAATTTATCCTGAAGTCACCTACAAGGTTGAATGGGCATTAAAATCAATTACACCTCTTGGATACAAGGTTGATTGGGCGTTAAAATCAATTACACCTCTTCTTACTTAGTTATTATAAGAGTAGCCCCCCCCCCCCCCCCCCCACAACCCGCACCCTCCTCCCCCCACCCCGTACTTTTGAAATCTTGTCAACTTGGGCACGGACAGAATGTCATTAACGTTCGCTTGCTTGTGTGTATTTTTCACCTCTTCCCCTCTTCTCCCCCTCCCCCCATCCCCCTCCCCCCACATCTCTCTTAAAACTACACCTGTTGGGATGGTCATTTTTTTCTCTTTCCCCCCCCCCCCCCCCCTTGCGATCATCTTCCACGTGTTTTTTTCCTGCCTTTCTCTCTAAATCAGTGGACTTTCTGTGTTCGTGGTCTTTGATTAAAAATCATAGTTTGTAAATCATAATTTTTTCACCATCTTTAACCCTGTTAAATCATGATGTTTAAATTTTTTAAAATCGAAATTTTATAAGCATTTTTGACCATCATTAAATCTTTCATGTTTGGATTGAATCATATTTTATAAATCGTAATTGTTATCACCAGCATTATGACCATCGTAATCATCATGATGATTGCCATCATATTTTATAAATCGAATTTTTCACAGCCATTTGACCATCGTAATCATCTCATGATTGTTCCCTCAGTTCAATCCCCACTTCCTTCCCACCCCACCTCCACGTCCACGTAAGCCGCCCCTTCCCCAGTATCCGCTCCCCACATTCACCATGTTGGGCTTTTTAGAGTGTTTACATTACACTGTGCTTTATTAGTATGTTTACATTACACTGTGCTTTATTAGTGTGTTTAAAATTGCATTGCACTTCGGGCCCTCATTTTGAAGCATGCTTTATTAGTAGTGTTTACATTACACTGTGCTTTATTAGTAGTGTTTACATTACACTGTGCAGACAGAGCCTACATTTTCAAGCACCCTGCTGACAGATGTTAGGTGAAGAAGGTGCTTTATTAGTAGTGTTTACATTACACTGTGCAGACAGTGCCTACAGTTTCATGCACCCTGCTGAGAGATGTTAGGTGAAGAAGGTGCTTTATTAGTAGTGTTTACATTACACTGTGCTTTATTAGTAGTGTTAACATTACACTGTGCAGGCAGAGCCTATAATTTCATGCACCCTGCTGACAGATGAGCCTGCTGATTGACAGGCTGCGTGCCCCTCTAGAAAACCACTTTTTGTGTTTGAACCCCACCATTCATTTTTCCTCAAAAACGAACCCCTAATTACCATGGTTGTCCTGTCTTTTAACCCCTTCACTTGCCCCAGCCTGTAAAATTTCTGGGCTGAAAGATGTGCAGACACGCCTGCAAACAGTATATTTTCTGGTCCTTTAACACGTCTACTTTCAATGCTGTGCATTTTGATAAAAATCCTTTCACATATGCCAGTGTGAACAAGAAGACAAAAGGCTTAAGGGTTTCAAATTCTGCACTTTATTGGTCGTTTTCAAGTGACATCATGGCAGTGAAGGGGTTAAGATGCAGCCATTTTTGTTGTTGTGGGTGGCGGGGTGGTTGTAGTGGTGGTGTGGGACGTTCTACGTGTATTATAGCTTTGGAGTCCGTCTTGCTGATGGATGTGGAAGTGCTGCTTGTGGGCTGAACTTCTTATTTTCATTTTTTTATGATTGAATTTGGTGTAATTGTGTAATTGGGTGATGATTTTAGACATGCGTAACAGTTACGTGTAATGATAGGTAGTTTGGCTTGTGAAATATTTATTCACATTTATGTCAGACAGTTTGTAGAGGTCTTTTAATTGTTTCACTCTCAGTTGCTGAAGGTTCAAATGATAGATTGTTTACTAAAAAGTCAGCAGATGACCAAGCAGACTTACTTGAAATGATTTAGTCTCAGTCAACTGATGTGGTATGATGACTTTTAGTGTGAGTCCATGAGCTAGGTCAGATTTTGTGTGTGATGTACATGTACAAGATTAAAAGCTGATTTCGCATGATGTGTTGGTTACAATGGGTTGTGAGAAAAAAAAGGAAAAAAAAGAGGCTTTTATGTAAATCTGTTACAGTTTCAATCATATATGGTGACCTCACCGAAAAAAAAAAAAAAGCAACAACAAAAACAAAAACAAAAGGAAAAAAAGAACAAAAAGAGGCTTTTATGTAAATCTATTACATCTCGAATCATATATGGTGACCTCACCAAAAAATATTTAAAAAAAAAAAAAAATAAAAAGAAGAAAAAAGGCTTTTTATGGTGACTTCATCAAAAAAGAAGAGAAAAAAAGAAGAAGAAAGGCTTCTATGTAAATCAGTTATTACATCTGGAATCATATATGGTGACCTCACCATTCAACCATCCTCCCATCCCAGCAAAGGGAACTTGCTCATGCACTGTCTTACTGCCTTAATTTTGTGCTGATCAGTCCGGATCATAAGTGGTCATCCAAAGTGGACAGGTGACTGATAAATGAATGAATTGCAGCAGCTAGCTGTTGAAGTGTTATGATTGGCTAGATTCCAGCGAAACTGAATTTAACCTGCCTTGTCTTGTGTGTTTTGTTATGATTGGCAAGACAGGTTAAATCCAGTTTCACTGGAATCCATTCCAGTGAAACTGGATTTAACCTGTCTTGCCTTGTGTGTTTTTTAATGATTGGCTGGATTCCAGTGAAACTGGATTTAACCTGTCTTGCCTTGTGTGTTATGTTATGATTGGCTGGATTCCAGTGAAACTGGATTTAACCTGCCTTGCCTTGTGTGTTATGTTATGATTGGCTGGATTCCAGTGAATGGACGTGTTGATGTTAACTGTTCAATTGAATTTACGTGTGTTGATGTTATGATTGGCTGGATTCCAGTGAAACTGGATTTAACCTGTTTGTTTTGTGTGTTATGTTATGATTGGCTGGATTCCAGAAACTGGATTTAACCTGTTTGTTTTGTGTGTTATGTTATGATTGGCTGGATTCCAGTGAAACTGGATTTAACCTGTCTTGTCTTGTGTGTTATGTTATGATTGGCTGGATTCCAGTGAAACTGGATTTAACCTGTCTTGCCTTGTGTGTTATGTTATGATTGGCTGGATTCCAGTGAAATTGAATTTAACCTGTCTTGCCTTGTGTGTTATGTTATGATTGGCTGGATTCCAGTGAAATTGAATTTAACCTGCTTGTCTTGTGTGTTTGTTATGATTGGCTGGATTCCAGTGAAATTGAATTTAACCTGCCTTGCCTTGTGTGTTATGTTATGATTGGCTGGATTCCAGTGAAATTGAATTTAACCTGTTTGTTTTGTGTGTTGTGTTATGATTGGCTGGATTCCAGTGAAATTGAATTTAACCTGTTGTTTGTGTGTTTGTTATGATTGGCTGGATTCCAGTGAAATTGAATTTAACCTGCCTTGCCTTGTGTGTTATGTTATGATTGGCTGGATTCCAGTGAAACTGGATTTAACCTGCCTTGCCTTGTGTGTTATGTTATGATTGGCTGGATTCCAGTGAAATTGAATTTAACCTGTTTGTTTTGTGTGTTCTGCAGGCTCACAAGAAGAAGAAGAAGGCTGACTTTGTTCCTTACAGAGACTCTGTTCTCACCTGGCTTTTGCGAGAAAATCTGGGTGAGTAGCGTTCAGTCTGCGTGGCACAAATAGATATATATGTATATATATACTCTTCAGCAATGTCTATAGAGACTTGAGATATGAATCTTCTTCACCCTGCTTCCTTCGGCTACTGCTTCATTCGTTGTCTCTTCTTTTTTTTCCGCCTTTTTTTCTTTCTTTCATTCTTTATTTTTGTTGTTGTGTTGTCTTTTTCCTTTTTTGTCTCTTCCCCCCACCCCCCCACCCCCCTCATTCTTCTTCTTCCTACTTTGTCTCTTTTTTTTCTTCTTCTTCCTTTTTTTTCTTTTTCTTTCCTTCTTTGTTTTCTTTTTTCTTCTTCCTTTCCTTGTTTTCTTCATCATATTCATTATCAGTTATAGGTTTGTTATTTTTCTTCTTTCTTCTTTGTTTTCTTTTTTCAGCTTTCTTCTTTGTCTGCTTCCTCATATTCATTATCAGCCGTAGTTTTGTGAATGTGTGTTCTGTAACTGTGTGTGTCAGGCCTCTTCAGAGTTCTGTTCTAACGGAGTTGTGTTCCTACCAACAGGCGGTAACTCGAAGACGGCCATGGTGGCCGCCCTCAGCCCAGCTGACATCAACTACGATGAGACACTCAGCACGCTCAGGTCAGTTCTCTTTGTTTTTCATTCTTTTGCCGAGTTACAGAATACAGAATCTTTATTGTCGATGAATAACATAGAAATTTGCCTTACGACTGCATAAATGATACCGGTAACAAAAACACCAAAAAAAACACAGTATAATACATAAACATAAGTACACATAAAACACAGAGTACTTTATCTTAGAGTCTGGAGGGCACTCGCACATCCAAAACAGTCGACCCTACCAGTTACACGCGTCAACACATGCACTCACAGGTCAAACAATTTCAACAAATAAGAAAAGTGCAACTCATCAAATTCAACTCAAACAGACAATTCAACCCAAACACACGGACATCTCTGTTCAGACCAATACTATCACATTGTAGCTAGGGCATCCATCCACTACAGTGTGTATCTGTTTTTGTCTCAGGCCAGTTCTTGTTTATGGGACATGTGCCCATCCTGTGTTGTAGCGCCGGAAGTGGTGGTTTAATTGGAACTGTTGTTCAGTTGTCCTTTTGTTCTTGCTGCAAACTGTTAAAAGGTTTAGACTATAACTTGCAGTATGTTGCAAGCCCGGCTTGTGAAATTGAAGGTGTTGGTACTGAGCATGTTTCTTTTGATGTGGAGTCAATTAAATGCAGTGTCATCGACTTCAACACAACAGGTGCCTGCTGAATAATCGGGCACTGACATTGGAGTCTACATACTAGCATGTTTCTGCTGAACAAGAGGACTGAATGTTGATACTATGACATGTTTCTGGTGAATAAGCGGACATGATTATTGATACTATGACAGGTTTCTGCTGAACAAGTGGACATGAGTATTGATAATATGACAGGTTTCTGCTGAACAAGAGGACTGAATATTGATAATATGACATGTTTCTGGTGAATAAGCGGACATGAGTATTGATAATATGACATGTTTCTGCTGAACAAGTGGACATGAGTATTGATACTATGACAGGTTTCTGCTGAACGAGTGGACATGAGTATTGATACTATGACAGGTTTCTGCTGAACAAGTGGACATGAGTATTGATACTATGACAGGTTTCTGCTGAACAAGAGACATGAGTATTGATACTATGACAGGTTTCTGCTGAACAAGTGGATATTGACATGGACATAACACAGTGTCATGTTTCTGTTGAACAAGCAGATCTTGACATGGACATCAATACAATGACAGGTTTCTGTTGAACAAGTGGACATGAGTATTAATACTATGACAGGTTTCTGTTGAACAAGCGGATCTTGACATGGACATCAACACAATGACAGGTTTCTGCTGAACAAGTGGACATGGCACTGATAGTGATACAATGACAGGTTTCCATGGAACAAGCAGACATGAACATTGGTACTTTGACAAATCACCGCTGAACAAGCAGACATGGGCATTGATAGAATGACAGGCATTTGCTAAGGAAAGCTAAACAGGTTCCATTGTCAGCATGCTCTGCTTGCGCTGTGTGTTTACAGATACGCAGATCGTGCGAAGCAGATCATGTGCAAGGCTGTGGTGAACGAGGATCCGAATGCGCGCCTCATCCGTGAGCTGAAGGAGGAGGTGGCTAGGCTGAGGGAGCTGCTGGCCTCCGAAGGCATCGACGTCGGAGATGGTATGGGCCCTTGGCCACTTCCGCTCTCTTTCTCTTGGCTCTGTCTCCAACACTCTCCGTCTTTCTGTCTCATCTGACTTTGTCTCTCATTCTCTTTGACCTGTCTCCAACTCTCTCTGTGGCTATATCTGTCTGATCTGTCTCTTTCTTCTCTTTTTCTCAGTCTCCAACTCTCTCAGTCTCATTGACTGATATGTCTTTGTCTCTCTCTCTCTTTGCTCTATCTCCACCTCTCGCAGTCTCTGTGTCTGTCTGGTCTGTCTCTCTCTTTGCTCTATCTCCACCTCTCGCAGTCTCGGTGTCTGTCTGGTCTGTCACTTTCTCTGTGCTCAATCTCCAACTCTTTCTGTCTCTCTGTTTGTCTGATCTGTCTTTGTGTGTCTGTCTCTCTTTCTCATTGCTCTGTCACCAACTCTCTGTCTGCCTGATCTGTCTTTGTCTGTCTCTCTGCCTTGTTTTTGTCCTTACTCTTTTTCTTGTTTTTTCTGTTAGAGTGTCTTTGGTTTATTTTTTGTTTAATGTATCACAGCTCAGCTGTTGAAATCTGTCACACTTGTCCTCTCATCTGTGATCACGACTTGCTCTTTAAAAAAAAGCAAACACCAAAAGAAGAAGAAGAAGGTTTTCTCTCTGACACAGCATAAAACAAAGATCCAAGAAAATGTCTTGTTAAAAAGATTTCCCCAGAAGTGACATTAGAGTGTGTGTGAGAGAGAGCGCCTGTCCTTCAAGAGTAAAATCATCACAAGTTTGAAAACAACAACACCAACAACAACAACACCAACAACAACAGCAAACAAACTTCCATTCAGTTGAATTGATGGAGACCTGGTTTGCTTTGCCAATCCACAGTGCATCTTCAGGATCTACACGAACGGCAGGAAAAATCGAGGTCACGCAAATCCTCTGTGACGATCGAAGGAGGTGAAGATGCCATAGAGCGACTGAAAGAGAGCGAGAAGCTGATTGCGGAGCTGAACGAATCGTGGGAGTCGAAGCTGCGGAAGACGGAGGCGATAAGGAAAGAGCGTGAGGCGGTTCTGGCCGAGATGGGAGTGGCGCTCAAAGAGGACGGAGGAACCATTGGAGTGTTCTCACCCAAGAAGGTCAGTTTTTTCAGCATTCCCTTTTTCTGATGTTGTTCAAGGACATATTTGTAGATCGTATCTTTGATTATTTGAAGCAAATCAACGATTCTGGAAAGCTATAATTTTTGCAAATGAGAGTTTCCGTGACAACAGTTGAAGGGTCAAATCTTGTAAGATTCAGGATCACAAACAGGCGCTCAGTGGTCAAATCCTGTAGGATTCAGGATCACAAACAGCTGTGGAATGGTCAAATTCTGTAGGATTCAGGAACACAAACTGCTATGAGGAAAAAGAAAAGAAAAAAAGAAAAGAAAAAAGGCAGCAAAGAGAGTGAAAACGCTGCAGGCCTGCTCCTTTCAACTGAACAGGATTTGTCAAAGGGAGAAATAGACTGAACTCACAAAGCTTTGCTGAGGGATTTGACTTTGCTTCCACTTGTGTATAGGCAGTTTATTTTGTTGCAGACTCCCCATCTAGTGAACTTGAATGAAGACCCGCTGATGTCTGAATGCTTGATCTACTACATCAAGGAAGGAACTACACGGTGTGTGTGTGTGTGTGTGTGTGTGTGTGTGTGTGTGTGTGTGTGTGTGTGTGTGTGTGTGTGTGTGTATGAGTGTAGCTGTGTGTGTGTGTGTGTGTCTGTGTGTGAGTGTGTGTGTGTGTGTGTGTGTGTGTGTGTGTGTGTGTGTGTGTGTGTGTGTGTGTGTGTGTGTGTGTGTGCATGCATGCATGCATGCGTGTGTGTGTGTGTGTGTGTGTGTGTGTAATGCAGTTTGTACATGGTAGCAATGTGTTCAGTGGCATGTGCACATTATGTTCTGAAAAGAGGGCAGTGCCACATGCTGGTTAGTGGCATGCAGATTTTACTTGGTGTATGAAAGTGATTGGGCTGTAGCTGTGTTGGTAGTATGAGGGGAAAAACACACACACTTTTTAGCAGACACATATATTTATAAATAATTTATACTGATGCATAAACACGTGTACACACACATGCACAGTCTAATACTTGTGCCTGATGTAGACTGTGTACTTTAGACAATAGACGAGCTTCGGAAAT
>JABMCL010000054.1:175000-267500 GCA_018857735.1 Alviniconcha marisindica | reverse complement strand
TTTCACCGAAATACAGCAGAGATATAGCTTTCAGTTTCATCATTCACGTCCACATTGTTTTCAGTCGCGCTTCAGGGGGTACCGCATGCAAACAGGTTCTTCTGATCAATTTCAGTTCTGTTTTCCAGGGCTGAAAATGATGGGTTGATTCAGAACAGGCGTAACAATTAAAAGCCACTTTTTAATGATCAGTATTATGTTAATTTTGTTTTTTTTAATTCGCTTGGACCACACAGATTTGATTTGCTCACTGGTAACAAGCAGGGGAACTTTCTGTCATTGTCTTTCCTGTGATATTTGTGTGTGGTTGCTTTCATGATTTGCTTTCTTTTCTTTGTGACAAAAAACTATTTTCAGAGTCTGCAAAAACAGACAGACTGTTGTCCAGAGCTCCGTTTACTGTTTTTTCTTTTGCCTGATCTCTTTCATATTTTTTGCTCTTTATGACTGAAAATATGTTTAGGCTCTTCAGAAATGAAACAAAAACAAAAGAGCGAGGCAAGAAAGCATCATGGGATTATTATACTTGTGTTGTGTTCGTCTGAACACTTTAATGCTTTCGATTTTCCAGGACTATGAGAATCGAATTCAGAGTCTTCAGGAACAAGTTGAACGTCACTCTATGATTTCAAGTGTGGCCACGACCAACTTCTTTGATGACGAGGAAGAAGAGGAAGAAGGTAATTTAAGTTTATGTCTGTTGTTTACTTTTGCGCAGCCTTGCTGCTCGAGCATTTGCTTAAAAATTGATGAATACAAGAATGTAACTCTGGACTTGTATTAGTTTGTTAACCCACTTGGCCCCAGACTGCCCGTTACCGCCTGTTCTTTTTCTTTACCGCGAAACCTCAGACCGCCCGGTAGCGGCTGGCTAGCAGACGCTCCATACTAGCATCTCGGCTTATGCAAATAGGAACGGAATTCTCGCGAGACTTGTAGCCTCGTTTCCGCTATTGTTTGCTACTTCCGGTGATGTTGTTTGTTTGAAGTTCGTCGAAGTTTGAGAGACACTGTGAATTTTCAAAGTTGCGAAGTGGACGCGTGATAGATGGCCGAAAATAAACAAAAGCTCTACTGTTAGCAATGGCGTCGGAGCTTCATCCTTTGAGATTTGAACTGCAAATTTGGCTCAGTCGCTTACCATGGGCACCCTAACAAAAATCACGGAGTTTCATCTTTGGAGATTCAAACTGGAAATTTTGCAGAATCGGTTACCCCGTAGGCCCCCAAAAACCTGACATTCAGATGCGGACATTTCTGACTTGGGATTTCTTTTTTTATGCTTTTATTTTTTAGTGAAAAAAATCAAAACCTGTTGGATATACAAGAACACTGTATTTGCAAACTGGGAAAAATATGAAGTGAGCTGAAACTTTTGTTTGGTGTTTATTATTGATTTTTAAAGTTGTATACCGGGATCATTTGACAAGTTACAGTTACTTCCCTTCACAAGGGATTTCGTAGCGAAAGGGCAGCGGCTGGTCTGGGCCAAGTGGGTTAATACAAAATTGACATGCAACTTGCAATACATTTTTTTGTTGTTGTTGATATTTCTATGGATTTCCAAAACAGCAACTTTGAAAGTCTACAAAACAAACAATTACAGATACTGCTTTGAAACTTTGGAAACTGTTTTGTTGTGTCTTCCCTGATGACTTAGAAAATATTAAGTTTGTGTGATAATGGTTATTAAGTTTGTGTGATAATGGTTGCTAAGGAAAGAATCTTAATTAAAAAAATAAAATTATGTTGGTTATTTTTCAAGATTGTCTCAAATTGTTGTCATGGAGGGTACCCAACTTCAGATAATCGTAACTCTATAACCAATTTAGTCATCTTCATAAAGTTTGTACCATTAAAAAACGGTACTTTATTTCAGATTTCTGGTGATACTCTATAACCAATTTAGTCATCTTGACACGGTTTGTACCGTTGAAGAAGAGAAATGTTTTCAAGGATGATTTGAAAGAACTGACAGAGGTAGACTGACAAACGGAAACAGCTAGTTGCAGGTAACTGGAGACTGGTAAGAAAAAGAGCGCTGACCACTGGACTTTGTTCAGAAGGCTGGTACCCTGAACACTCGTAGGAGGTAGGAGTGCCGAGCTGTAAGGGGTGTAACCAATTATGGCAGAGTCTGGAGGAAGGGTGCCAGAAAGCGACTCTTGGAGAGGGGGGAAGGAAGGAACTTGTTTTGTTTTGTTTTACACCTGGTCAACCATGACGGTTATATCGAGATGTGGAGTGTGGGGAAGGAAGGAACTTGTTGTTTTTTACACCTGGTCAACCATGACAGTTATATCGAGGCGTGGAGTGTGGGGAACGAAGGAACTTGTTGTTTTTTACACCTGGTCAACCATGGTGGTTATATCGAGGCGTGGAGTGTGGGGAAGGAAGGAACTTGTTTTTTACACCTGGTCAACCATGACGGTTATATCGAGGCGTGGAGTGTGGGGAAGGAAGGAACTTGTTTTTTACACCTGGTCAACCATGACGTTATATCAGGGCGTGGAGTGTGGGGAAGGAAGGAACTTGTTTTGTTTTTTACACCTGGTCAAACCAATGACGTTATTATCAGGGTATGTGCAAGAAGGTACTTGTTGTTTTTTACACCTGGTCAACCATACGTTATATCTGAGACGTGTGAGTTGGGGAAGGAAGGAACTTTTTTTTTACACCTGGTGAACCAGAAACGTTATTCAAGGCATGGAGTTGGGAAGGAAGAACTTTTGACACCTGGTCAACCATGGATGGTTATATCGAGGCGTGGAGTTGGAGGTAAGGAACTTGTTTAACAATGGCACCCACGGGGTTATGTCGAGGTCTGGAGTGTGGGGAAGGAAGGAACTTGATTTTTACACCTGGTCAACCATGACGGTTATATCGAGGCGTGGAGTGTGGGGAAGGAAGGAACTTGTTTTTTTACACCTGGTCAACCATGACGGTTATATCAGGCGTGGAGTGTGGGGAAGGAAGGAACTTGTTTTGTTTACACCTGGTCAACCATGACGGTTATATCGAGGCGTGGAGTGTGGGGAAGGAAGGAACTTGTGTTTTTTACACCTGGTCAACCATGACGGTTATATCGAGGTGTGGAGTATGGGGAAAGGAAGGAACTTGTTTTTTTTGTACACCTGGTCAACCATGACGGTTATATCGAGGTGTGGAGTGTGGGGAAGGAAGGAACTTGTTTTGTTTTGTACACCTGGTCAACCATAACAGTTATATCAAGGTTTCAAGGTTTTATTGAGCTTTTGGCCCCTAGGGGCTAGAAAGCGAAGTTACATTGCACACGACATTCCTATGAACAAGTACATGAGTTCTACTAATAAATAACTACCACACTTTATATATAAAAATAAATAAATGCTCAAACACGAATCAAAGTTGTTATAAATATGTAAGGCTAAGGCGTAAAGATGAACTATTTCTTTTTTTCTGTTCTGTTTCGTTATTGGCTTAATCAAAATAACTCAAGAATACAACTAATAAATTTAGCAAGCTTGATATTCTTAGATTTTGACGTCATATTCATGAGACTACAAAATTTGGGCACGTTGGGATGATGTGTATAATATTTATCAACATTTCTCGTGACGTTTTCATTGGAACAGTTAAGCAGATAGTGAAATTCATCTCCTACCTCACCACTGTCACACACAGTACATACTCAAGGCGAGGAGTGTGGGCTCACATAATACGCCATTATTTTGTTGTGTCTGGCAGAAGTGAAGTGGACAGAGCGAGAGCAGGAGCTGGCCGCCTGGGCTTTCCGCAAGTGGAAGTACCACCAGTTCACCTCCCTGAGGGTGAGCATATACTGTGCCTGCACTCCCGTAATTTCCACGCCATATGGCGCTTCTGCAGCGTTGCCTTAGGTTCCAAAAATGATGAGGTTTGACTGAGTGTATCTGGGGATGGGTGTTGCGCTGTGCACTTCAGTCTGTCGTTAAATCTAACTTTCTGTGGTTGAATTGATTCTCTTTCCCTGTTTCTCATCTTGCTGAAGATTGGTTCTGCTGTTTTTTTTGCCTTTCTTTTCTTCCTGTCTTTTTTGACTGGTTCTGCTATTTCTTTGTCTTTCTTTTTTGTTTGTTTCCTCCTGTCTTTTTTCGTCTTCCCCCCCCCCCCCCCCCCCCCCCTACAATTTGTCATGAAATTGTTTGTGCCAGTTTTAGTTTGAATCTTGTTCACCATGATGAAGTACAAGCCGTGGAGTTCTTGAGGGTGTGCAGCATAGGAGGTGGGGGTGGGGGTGAAGATGGGGGTGGGGGTGAAGATGGGGGTGGGGGTGAGGGTGAAGATGCACCTTAAGCATGGTGACTACAACGGACAAAAGATCATTCTAAAAACCAGCATGCATCATCATCATTAGCAGAGTGGCATGTAGCCATTGTTGTGATCATTTTCACGCTCATCCTCATCGTCGTTGTCATTAGCAGCAGCCATTATCATCGTCATCATTTCCATCATCATTGTCATTGCCAGCAGCAGCACAGTCATCCTTGTCATCATCATCATTTTCAGCAGAAGCAGCATAGCCATCAACATCATCATTGTTGTCATCATCATTATCATCATTGCAAGCAGCAGCATCGCCATCATCCTATCATCATTTTCAGCAGGAGCAGCATAGTCATCATCATCATCATCGTCATTGCCAGCAGCAGCATAGCCATCATTGACATCATCATTTTCATCATTGTCATTATCAGCAGCAGCATAGCCATCATTGTCATCATCATTTTCATCATCATTGTCATTATCAGCAGCAGCATAGCCATCATCATCATCATCATCATCATTTTTACCAGCAGCTAGCCAACATCATCACCATCATCATCATCAGTAGCAGAGGCAGCAGCATGATGCACTGTGTTTTGTGTGCAGGATGACTTGTGGGGAAATGCCATCTTCCTGAAGGAAGCCAACGCTATCAGTGTTGAACTGAACAAAAAGGTAGGCTTTGGTTTTTAAGACCTTGATAGTTTGATTCCAGTGCACTTTTAGGCTATGTGCTGTTGAAAAACAAACTGGAAAGTTTAATCCAGTCTCTTCACTGTGATTGAAACTAACGGAAGATCTGTGGATGTGTAGCTGTTCACATTTTAAGGTTCAGATTAGATGGCTGATTTTTTTTTTTGAGAACAGCTGAGAAGGTTCCCCAGCTGCCATGGCAAAACATTTCCCCCTCCCCCCCTTCCCCCCCCCACACCCTGGCCCACTTTGATTTGGTGTGTAGTGAGCAATAGATTTTAATGAAGGCAATGTGAATGATGCAGCCAACAAACAGACAAATAAGCAGTTGCCAATGAACCTACTTGCAATATAATAATAATTAAGGTATTTGTAAAACACAAATTCTTGTCTGTAGAGACTATTCTAAGTGTGTGTGCACACACACACACACACGCACGCACACACACCCATTCACGCACACGCATGCCCATGCACACACACACCCATGCACACACACACACACACACACACACACACACACACACACACACACACACACACACACACACACACACACACACACAGGCACTTGCACACATGAGCATTCTGACTACACAAAGCGAAATATATGCAGCTTAAAACAGGCTGCAAATGGAGACTTGAGATATGTGAAGACAGCAGCACGGAACAGAAAACATGGCAGGTCTACAGTTTTGGGAAAAGAAACGTTTTTAGGTTACACTTGAATAAGTCCAGAGAGGGTTTCTCTGAGAGTTTTTCTTCCTTCTGTTTCCCCACAGGTTCAGTTCCAGTTTGTGCTGCTGACGGACACCCTCTACTCACCTCTGCCCCCTGAACTTTTGCCCTCTGACCCTGCCCGAAGCCGTGACAGTGAACCCCGACCCTTCCCCCGCACGGTGGTGGCAGTGGAGGTGCAGGACACGAAGAACGGCGCCACGCACTACTGGTCGCTGGAGAAGCTCAGGTACACACTCTTGGGTCTGTTGTCATGGCTGTAGCTGTGAAGTTCGTGTCTCTCTCGGCCAGTCTCCTTGTCTCTGTTCCTGGCTGAGAGTGGGGTCCTCTTGTCGCTCTCTTCCGGTTAGTCACTGTCAGTTTAACCCCCTCGTTGGTCGAGGAAGTGTGTGTTGATTTTGCACTGGGTGCTAGGAGACTAATGAGTAATAGCTGTCTTTCTGTTAATCACCACAGTGTTCTTTCTAGGAGAATAGAACAGCTCTAGAGAAATGTACTTGCCTATACGACAAATCACAAGGATCAATTAAACACAAGCACTCTTGACAGAGAGTTTTCATCAGGTGTAAGACGGATAGAAAATAATCAAAGAAAAAATAAAGTAAGGAAGAGGATAGAGTTGATGTATATCTCTTTCTAGGAGAGATATGCAAAGGTAGACAGTTTCGCACTGAAAGTTGAAAACTGTGACCGGTCACTTTTTGAGAATGGATCAAAACCCAAATTCTGAATGGAAGGTTGACACTTGTATGCATGGACGTAAAGCAGTGAAACGGACCAAAACCCAGCTCTGAATGGAAGGTTAAGATTCTTAATAACATGGGTGTTTCTATGCCAGTTTGCGTCAAACTTCAGCAGGATGAGGGCAGCTGAATTGATTTCTGTTGGAATTTCAAGTTCGCTCAGAATTTCTTCCACCATGAAGGTTCTTCTTTTTGACATGTTTCTTCAGAAAATAAGGCAAAATCATGTGCTGGAGGTCTGGTGACTTTGGTGTTCAGGTGATGGTGAAGTCTTGAATAGAACCGTTACTGTGGTTTAGTGTATACGATTCACAAATGAATTTGAGTTTTCTGGATTCTGTTGGTTAGAGAGATGGTTGGGATGGTTGTGCATGGGCGTTTGAGTGTCCACATGCCATGTTTGCACATTTGAAAGTCTATGTTAATATTTTCTGTGTGACAGGAAACTTAAACTATTGACTGTTCAGGAGAGGGAAAAAAAGACTTTTTTTGTGTTCAACATGATGGATAATTTTGTATGTGTCTTTCCATTTGTTTTCAGTAGTACTAGTAGATCGAGTAATGTTGTGACCATGGTGTAAAGATGATAAAGCTTGCATCTTACCGAATGAAACCTCCAGCATTTCTGTCCTCTCTCTCCTCTCATGTCTGCACACAAAGTTCTCGTTTCCGTCCCTTCAGTTTGCCTGTGCGTTCTGTTCTCTGTCCATATTTCAGTCGTGTTTTCCAGCATTTTTTTTTTCCTCCATTTTTTCATTTTGTATCCCCCATTCTTACCCGGCCATGGTTTCTGAATGGGCAAAGTTTGGAACTTATGCCCCTACCCTCCTTCCTGCCTGAACGTTTGGAACTTTTGGCAAAACGATTAAAAACAAAACAAAAAAATGTCAGCACGTCGGCATCGTGCATGAGTGCTTGCCTCCCAGAAGAGTTCTTGGTCCTGTGACCCTCCCCCCATTTCCCTATTGCTTTCTCCCATATTCTCTCTGCTACCTCTTTTTGTCAGTTTTGGCCAGTCGTTTTTGACTGCAACCTCCTTGTCAGTTTTGGCCAGTCATTTTGACATGATATATATACGCATGAGTTCCAACCTTTGTCTCTGGTGCGGTCTGGTTTGGATGAGTGTGGATGCTGATGATGTACTGACAGCATGGTCACAAGCGTCAGTAGCTGTTACTTTGTGCATGTGGTTTTTGTCAGGGTCAGGGATTGTTTGATTTTGATCTACTGCTAGTTTTTTTTTTTTTTTTGCTTCTCTTCTTGCACATTGAGGTCTGTGACAGGCTTGCGCAACCTGATTTATTTTCCCCCTCCCCACCTGTTTTGTTTTGAAATCCTGTTTTGATTTCAGAGATTTTAGAGAATTCAACATGATGCTGTATTTTCTTTCAAACTTTAAAGCTTACCTTCTTTTTACTTTGATTTAAAAAAAATATTTTAGCCAGACATGATTCTTTTATCCGGTGATGTCTTTGTTTCTTTTTGATCGGTCCCATGATTCTGGTATGTCTCTTTTACAATTCAGTGGTATTCTGTAAAATGAAGGTTATACATAACTTTATGATAAACATCAAAAGAAAAACAACAGTAACAACAACAAAATCAAACTGTTACGGGGTCGGAGTGACTGTTTTGAATCGACCAGTCTGTTGATGTGGGCGCTGTTGGAAATGTGGTTGTGTGATGGAAATGTGGAAAAATTCAGGGAAAGAGAGACTGTCAACAGTGATGAAGTAAAATAAACATGTGGCTTTACGTCCACAGAAACCATAAGGCTTATTAGGGACGGGTAACAGTGATGAAAAGGGAAAAAAGCCTTTTAAGGTGACGTGCAAAGGCAAGGACTAACCATGGTGCAGACTCTGTTTATAGCCTTTGAGTTTGACGAGGGGAGAGAGAGAGAGAGAGAGAGAATGAGGACGTTTTGGAGTCCGTATTTTCAGCAACAAGAAATGGTTTTAAATGTAAATGGAATTGTGCTGTATGTACACTTGTGTTACTCTAGGGTGAAAAATGCTGATCAGTAGTCTGAGTTTTGGTATTGATTTTTTTATGGTTGAGAGTGCATGTGGAAGCCTGTGAAATCTGATAATCATGTGGTGTGTTTCAAAGAGGTTTTTAGTGGATGTCTGATTGTTTCATGCCATCACATACCCCTCATGTTGAGGGTGGAGGGTGGAGAGGGGTGGGAGATGGAGGTGGGGAAGGGAATGAAGAGGCATGGGACGCATCAGCTAGCGGTCTAAAATAGACCTTTTTTTGTGCGTGTTGTTTTTGAGATGGTGGAAGATTGCCTAATCCTAGAACTGGTTGTATCACAAGGAACATTGAGTGGATTTTAGACTCATGCCTTCGCATTCTCATGTGGACAAGTGAGGGAGAGGTGAACTGTTTCTCTGTGTGTGTGAGGTGGGGGGGGGGGGGGGGGGGGGCACTGTGGCATTGGAGTGAGTGTAGAGGGATCAAGGACAAGGGAGATGCTAGAATTAGCATCAGCTTGGAAACTGGACTCTTTTTCTTTTGTACAATGAAAAAATCTTGCAATGAAAATGAACAATGAACTTTTGTACAATGAAAAAGCCTGCAAAATCCTTCTGCTGTGGCATGACTCAAAAAGGTTTTAATGAATTTGAGGCTGTTTTATGCCATCTCACTCTTGTGTGTGTGTGTGTGTGGGGGGGGGGGGTGTCAGATGGGTGTGAGAAACCTTAGCCAGTAGTCTGGAATAAAACCCTTTCTTTGTTTTGTTTTTGAGAGTGGAAGCCTGCAAAATCCCACTATTGTGCGTCACAAAATGATTTTTTTAGCAGATTTCAGACTTTTTCATGCCGTCACAATTGCATGTGCGTGGGTGTTTGTGGTGGGGGTGGAGGCAGGGAGGGAGGAGAGATGAGGGAAGAGTGATGGGGGTGGGGGGAGGGGGGTAGGAAGAGAGATGCGGAGGTTGTGGGAAGACGGGGGAAGTGGCTGACGCCTGGAATCAAAGAGCCACAAGACCTGGACTGGGTGACTAAAGGGTTGCATGTTGTTGTGTCTGTACCACATGCTGCTTGGTTACCGGTAGGCATCGGTTGGAACTCATGCGAACTGTGTACAATGAGGACCTGTCCCCGGACACGCCCGAGGCCAAGCAGGATCTTTTTCACTGCCTCTCGGCTTGCGGCCAGCAAAACGTGTTCAGTTTCAGAAACCTGCTGCCCAACAGGTCAGCCCTGCTGCCGCCTTGGCCGTGTGTGTCGGTGTTCATCCGCTTGCCTTTTTCTTTGGATGTTGGCCGAAGCTTCTTTAGTGTGTATGTGTCCATGCCATGTCTGTGTGTTCATTCCCTTGCCTTTTTTAAAATCTGGATGTTGGCTGATGCTTCTTTAGTGTGTGTGTGTGTGTGTGTAAGTGCGTGGTTTTGATTTTGGTTGGTTTCATCTTCAGTCAGTGTGTGTTTTTGGTGTCATTATTTTGGCTTTTCACTTTTGCAGGTTTTTGTTGTTGTCGTAGGAATAAGAAGAAGAACTGATGTATCTTAATTCTTATAGTGCAAAGTCTTGTCCAGAAAGACTGTTCTAAGGACATACACACTCATGCAGGCACCTACACACATGAGTAAAATATATGCTGATGGAGGTGTGTGTGTGTGTGTGTGTGTGTGTGTGTGTCTGTGTCTGTGTGTGTGTGTAGGATGGGGGATGGGGCCAGGGGTACATTTTGGGATACAAAGGAATATGTGTGTCTGAGTTCTAAAGATTATATCTCTGAAAACTTGTTATTTTACTATTTTAAAGATTTTAGGAAGTTTGCCATAGCCAGTACGTGACTAAATGCCAAAGTGTGTGGCTTCAGAGGGTGGCGCGCATCCACTGCTTCCCACTGCATCATTATCAGATAGTTTGCTGGAATATGGTATGAATTTCCTGTCTAGTTACAGATGTGATAGTAACAAAAAAAGATACATTCAGTCCTTCTGGGGATGCTTAGATAAAATGCTGAAATTTATGATTTCCAGCTGGCTTAAAAAAATAGACAAACTTGTAGTCTTTTTGTCCCATACCAGTGGAATAAAAACTACCTGGGTATACACAAAAAGGACTCTTCTTGTGTATTTAAGCAGCATTTTAACTGTTTTAAGATGCTACTTCAATATATGTAGCAAACTCTTTTTGAGACTACTTAGGGAATCAGAGCAAATTGTTTTTGAGACTACTTAGGGAATCAGAGCAAATTGTTTTTTGAGACTACTTAGGGAATCAGAGCAAATTGTTTTTGAGACTACTTAGGGAATCAGAGCAAATTGTTTTTTGAGACTACTTAGGGAATCAGAGCAAATTGTTTTTTGAGACTACTTGGGGAATCAGAGCAAATTGTTTTTGAGACTCAGTCTAATTACGATAGACAGCAAACCAGTGTATTTTTTTAGACTCTACTTATATGCACAGTAAACATTTGTACATTTAAGACTGTAAGTATGCACAGCAAAATGCTTTTAAGACTCAGCGTAGGTGTACAAAGCAAATCATGTTGAAGACACCTCTTGAATATGCATAGCAAACTATTTTTAAGACTCTGTGTATGTGTACAAAGCAAATTATTTTTAAGTTGCTACTTAAATATATATATGCACAACAACTTTTGTGTGTGTGTGTGTTGTGGTGTTGTGGTGTTTTTAGACTCCACTTAGGTATACACAGCAAATCATTTTTAACTTGTAAGACTCTGCTGACCTATACACAGCAATTTGTTTTTAAGACACTTCACAAGTACGAACAGCAAAGCGGTTTTATTTTTTTTATTTTTTAGACACTCTGTAAGTATGCATAGCAAAATGTTTTCAACACACTACTTAAATATGCACAGCAAACTGTATTTAAGACTGTACTTAGGTAGACACAGCAAACTGTATTTAAGACTGTACTTAGGTAGACACAGCAAACTATATTTAAGACTGTACTTAGGTAGACACAGCAAACTGTATTTAAGACTGTACTTAGGTAGACACAGCAAAGCTGTTTTTGAAACACTAAAGACTGAACCATTTCGTGGCTGCAATATTTCTGTCATTAATAATAATAATAATGTACATTTATCATGCAATCATCAATGCCCTGAGTGCTCACATGATACATATTAACCTAAATATGATATTCTATACACATGTAGAGCATTAGAGCATTGTCAGTCTTTTGTCCCATTTGGGTTGCGGGGGTGGAGTGGGGTGGAGGGGGGGTCTGACTGGGGGCGTGGTTACTTCCTGATACAGGTCACATAAGCTGTACATCAAATGTGTTTATTTGACGTTTTGCCATTGTATTATGCAACACTGTTTTTAAATTTGTGGATCAGTTGCCAGTTTGATGATTTTTTTAAGTGATTTTTTTTAAATGTTGGAATATGTTTTGTTGTACTTTATGTTAAAAGCCTCTCTCAATACAAATACATGTTGCAGTGGTTGTTGTTTCGTTGATTTGAATATATTTGTTGATGTACAATCATTTTTTCTTTCTCTGTCTGTGTATTGGTGTATTTTTTGTATTAGTTTTTTGACTCACATAAAATTTAAAAGATCCCATGGTTCATTGAACTTACGAAAGTGAAAGCACTGTATGTAATCAAGAATGTTTATCTGAACATCCACCTGCAAGATGTTGCCAAAAATGTAATGTTTGGTTGGTTTATTTTGAACAGATCGTAATGTTGGCATACTTCTTTCAAACTTTGGTTTAAACCAAATTTTATTCATTCATCGTAATCATAAGTTCAACAAATAAGTACAGGAAACACAAAAGCTGGATGCTTATTTGAGTGTTACCTATGGACAACATGATAATTACACAGACGTTTACAATGGCAAGATGGCAAATTGTTGTCAAAAAGTCAGAGGCAACGAAACAAACAAACAAACAACGTTTGCATGCTGATGGATCGCCACCTCTAAGGTTTAATGACTCTTTTACACAGACCAGGTTTCCATCAAGCAAGATCTTCTGAAGTATGCATATAACGATAACCTCCGCTGAACTTTACACCTTAATTCATGCTAAATTCGATGACGCTGACCCATTTTCAAAGCAAAGGGAAAGTTTGAAATTGATGAATAAAGTTCCTGTTTCGATTATGATTTGTGAGTTCTCTGAGTCTGATGAAAATTTGCACGTCCGGTTGTACCTGATTTTTTTATTATTTTTTTAATGTGTCTGTTCATTTGATTTGACGTGTTTATGTGCCAAGATTGCTATTGCTGTGAACCTGTAATTGATCCTCAGAATGATTTCTCTTCTTTTTCTGTATAATTTCTGAAGAGTATTTTTTTTGTTTGTGTACATTTATGTTGTGATGATGTCAGTGTGTGTGCAGAACCCCAGGTTTTGTTGTGAAGAGTCTGTGTTGTCTGCTGGTTCTTTGTATCAGAACTTTTAAAAAGAAAAGGGAAAAATAGAGAGAAAAAAAGAATGTGCTGGGTTGATGTTGTACAGAGCAATGTATTTATGTAATGCTATAATTATGATCTCCTGTAATCTTTACTTTCCAGTTAGCAAATCTCTCTGTCTGTCTGTCTGTCTGTCTGTCTGTCTGTCTGTCTGTCTGTCTGTCTCACTCACTCACTCACACACGCATGCATGCACGCATACACACACACACACACACACACACACACACACACACACACACACACACACACAGAGACTCACACACACACACACACACACACACACACACACACACACACAACACACACACACACACACACACACACACACACACACACCTACACACACACACACACACACACACACACACACACACACACACACACACACACACTCTCTCTCTCTCTCTCTTTCTCTCTCTTCCTCACCCTTTTCCTTTTTTCTCACAGACTTTGACTAAGTCATGCATTAACAAAAATGGTGGTGTTTTAGTCACATATTCTACAGATTCATAAAATGCCCATTTATCGCAAAATGTCCATTTACTTTGCTGTGACCCGCAGTGATGACAGTATAGCCATCTAAGCATGTTATCTTTTACTCTGCTGTATATTTGTGTGTTGTAATACATATGCTATTGCTCCTCCCCCCCCCCTCCCACCCCCCCCGCCCCGCCCCCCCAATCCCCTAGCTGAGAAAAAAGGGTGCTGTATACATTTCAGGAAGATTTGCAAAACCTTTGCTCAGACTACTCAGATTTTCCTGACCTCACATGTATTGTATTCAGATCCGAGAGATGGTTTTTTTTAAGGGATGTAGTTCAGCACATTTTTAGTGCACCCAAAAGAAAAGAGGGGAAAAAGAACAGAGGAAAGTTATGCGGAGAGGAGCATTTTTTCAGACTTATTTTTTCCGTCACGCGTAATTTTATCTCACAGAATTTTCTGTTGAGCTGATTCTGCTGCATTTGTTGCATGAAATACTCCTTTGCTAACATTTGGCATTATGGAGAAGAGAAAAAACTGAAAAAGAACAACGGTTTTACATATAACGATTTTCCTGTTCCTTTTGTTTTCATACTAGAAAGAGAGACGGGATGGGACCGAACCCAACCCTCAAAGACAATATAACCCTTTCATATCTGCCTCTTTGTTTTTTCTTTGTTTTTTTTCTTCTTCTTTCTTTTTCATTCTTGAAGGGATTTTGAATCAAATTTTGAATGTTGTTTATGATGTGCGACAGACAGCGACTGGAGCTGATGCGTGAGATGTACCACAATGAGGCTGAACTGTCGCCCACGTCCCCAGAACCCACCATCGACACCATGACTGGGGGCGATCCCTTCTACGATCGATTTCCGTGGTTCAGACTGGTCGGCAGGTAAGGTTCTGACACTGTGGAAGCCTCTGTGGTGTCTCTGTGAAGGTACTTTAAAAACAGTTTTTAATGTTTCTTAATGTGTGTTTTTAGGTTTTCTTCAGTTTTTTTTCAGTCATGATGTTCTCTGTGTATGTGTGTATGTGTGTGTGTGTGAAAGTGGAACAAATACATGGCATGCACATTTCAGGTCTTTATAGAACCAACATACCGCCACCAGGATTGACTGTGCTTCTGATGACTGATATGTATTGGATGGGCAACACACCTCAACAATAGATATGCAGAAAGTCCAAAATACTGCTGCACGCCTCATTCTCAGAGCTCCACACCATCAAAACTGCACACCTCTCCTGCAGCAACTCCACTGGCTCCCAATTTCTGAACGAATAAAATACAAAACTGCTTGCGTGTGTTACAACGCAATCACAGGTTCCGCTCCCTCTTATCTTTCTGAGCTGCTACACCTTTACAGTCCTTCCCTTCATCCGCTCTTCGTCAGACACACGCATGCTCAAAATCCAATGCTTCAGCCGCAAAACCCATGGCTTTCGCACTTTCTCACACTTTGGCCCCCACATCTGGAACAATCTCCCCCAAGACATCAGGCACTCTGCTACTCTCTCTTCCTTCAAAAGCCAACTCAAGACATTTCTCTTCTCAGAATATTTCAGTTAAACCACATTGTCCTTCACTCCTATCAGTCTGTACAGTGTGTGTTGTGTGTGTGTGTGTGTGTGTGTGCGTGCGTGCGTGCGTGCGTGCGTGCGTGTATTTTGCAGTTATGCGTGATACCTTGTCAATATGTTTTTTTTGTTTTTTTTATAACATTTTCCATCTCGATGTACATTATGTGTGTATGCTTGTTCAGCACTTTGAGCCGCAGGGTAGGCGCTTTACAAATGTCCATTATTATTATTATTATTTGAGTGACTGTTACATATTACAAAAAAAAGAAGAAGAAAAAGTTGCATTTCAGAATATTTGTTTTACCTGCATGATTTTTGTCATGAGACGATCCTGTGTGGTTGACAGGATGTTCAAGACCAGTTACTTACTTGGTATTACTTACCCATACAACCTAACTTGATGTGTCAGTCACTCCATGTTTATACTTACTTACCAAGACAACCTACCTTGATGTGTCAGTTGCTCTATGTTTATACTTACTTAGCGTTACTTACCGATACAACCTACCTTGCTTAGTATTACTTGCCAATACAACCTACCTTGATGTGCCAGTCGCTCCGTGTTTCAGGGCCTTTGTTTACCTGAGCAACCTGTACTACCCAGTGCCCCTGGTGCACCGCGTGGCCATCGTCAATGACAAGGGGGACGTCAAGGGCTACCTGCGTGTAGCTGTCCAGGCCATTACAGGTAGGCTTCTGCAGCGTCTGAAGCTGTGCTGTAGTTAGCTGTAGAGACTGCTGAGTGCTGGGGTGAAATCTGTATGTCTGTATCGTTATTGCACTTCAGATACTGTTTTACACTTACTGAATGAATGTGGATATGCGTGCGTACACACAAATGCATGCACACACATGCGCGCACATGCACACATACACACACACACACACATGCACACATATGCGCACGCACACACACACACACACACACACACGCATGCACACTGGGTTTTATTGATGAGATAAATACCTACACACATGCGTGCAAGATTTAAGACAACTTTATTAATCCATTGCGGAAATTACATGGGCTGCCATAAAAACGTGTGCGATAAAACACTGCAGCAACAGCATGGTCTCACTCATCCAAATTACAATCCCCTCACATGTGTACACACACATCCACCCCCCCCACCCCCCCCACCCCCGCCCCCCCCTCTCCCCGCACCAACCTCCCTGCACACACGCATTATTTTATTGATGAGATTTCATGTGCATTGCACCTATTGCAGAGGTTTGTGTTGCAGAAAAAGAGGAGATGATGGATTTCCCCACAGGCATCAAGCAGTCGGGCAACGCCAAGATCACCTTCAAGGACGAGGACTACTTCATCAAGGTGGGTACATGCAGGTTAAATCATCTGATGTGGATGGATGCAGAACTTGCTCAGATTTTTTTTTATTAGTTTGCTGTTATCCTTGATGGACTGGGGGTGGGGGGTGGGGGGGTCAGAAGTTGGTTGTGTAGTTCTTGCTTTGTTTTTTCGTAACCTGTACACGTTCAGGTGCAAAGGATCAAGCCACACTGTGACACACAGTTTTTGTTTGATCATTTTTTTCTCTCCAGAATTTGTCAGGTCAGTTGGACATTGCCCCTTGTTGTGTCTGATATTCGACAGCCGTTGGGTCGTTTTAACCCCTTCACTGCCATGATGTCACTTGAAAACAAGCAAGTGCGAAATATGAAACCCTTAAGCCTTCTTGTTTTCTTTTTTGCGCTGGCATGTGAAAGGTTTTTCATAAAAGCGCATAGCATTAGCAGCAAAAGTAGATGTGTTATAGGACCAGAAAATATGCTGTTTGCAGGTGTGTCTGCGCATATTTCATCCCAGAAACTTTACAGGCTGTGACAGTGAAGGGGTTAATGGTGCTCCGCAAGGCCCCCCCCCTCACCCCCCCCCCTTTTTTCCATGCAGAAAACAAAGTAAATGAGTGTCTTAATGTGTGCTGCTCTGTGTGCAGGGGACACCACCCCAGGACATTGTGTCCTCCCGCGAAGAGCTGCGCATTGTCGAGGGTCAAGGTCAAGGGATGGATGGCGCTGTCATCATAGGTTAGTGTGATTCCTGGTGGTCGTGTGCATGTGTTTTGTGCACTATGCGCACGTGTGTGTGTTTCTATCTGTTGATGCAAATTGTGTTTGTGTGTGTGTGTGTGTGGTGTGTGTGTGTGTGTGTGTGTGTGTGTGTGTGCACAGATATAATATGGAGTGAACTGATAGTTGAATATGCCAACGTAGTGCACATTTCAAGCTCATTACACCCGAACGCACGCACGCACGCATGCACACACACAAACACACACACATAAATGCATGTGCATGCACACTCAGACAATTTGAGGACTCAAACTGACGGGGCTAAAACTAGTAAAAGTAGATATTGCCAAACCATACTGCTGGTGTGGGAATGTTTAAAGATACTTACTGAACGGGTGAGTTTTGAGGGGCGGTTTTGAAAAGGGGAAAATGAACGTTCCCCATGAAAACATGCCGTTGGAAAGCAGAATTACAGTGCTTCCCATGCCTATCTCCCAGAAGGCGGTGGCGAGGGAACACAAATCGACTACTGCCCGGAGATGGAAACCAAGGACCTCCCAGAGCACCTGACCCTCGGCTCACAGTTCCAGTTCCGCGTCACTGTGCTGCAGGCCTCCTGCATCTCCCCTGAATATGCCGACATCTTCTGCCAGTTCAAGTCAGTGCTCTCTGTGTGTGTGTGTGTGTGTGTGTGTGTGTGTGGTGTGTGTGTGTGTGACTCTGTGTGTGTGTGTGTTTGTGGGTGGGAGGGTTGGGGGGTTGTGTGTGTGTGGTGTGTGTGTGTGTGTGTATGCATTTGTGTGTGTGTCACGTGTGTTATCTGTAGTGTGTAACATGTATTTGTCTGGATGTGTGTGTGCATGAGTGTGTGTGTGTGTGTGTGTGTGTGTGTGTGTGTGTGTGTGTTGTGCATGTGTGTGTGTGTTGTGCATGTGTGTGTGTGTGTGTGTGTGCGTGGTGTGTGTGGTGTGTGTGTGTGTGTGTGTGTGTGTGTGTGTGTGTGTGTGTGTGTGCATGTGCATATGTCCATATGTTCATGCATTCAGCTTCTCCCTTCCAAGCTGAAAGCCTTGAAGCCTCATACCATTGTACATTTCCCTTTATCAGCTTATACAGCTTACTTTCTCTCTGGTGAGATGCATTTTTGTTTAATCAGCATTTTTCACCAGAAGTTTTTATCCTACAGGTGAACTCATTCTGTAGGACCATGAAGTACTGTATTGATGTTTTTTTGTTTGTTTTTTGCTTCAGTTTCCTGCATCGCCATGACGAGGCATTTTCCACTGAGCCACTGAAGAACACCGGCAAAGGGCCTCCACTGGGCTTCTACCATGTGCAGAATGTAAGTCAATTACATACATACATGTTTACCTTGATTGTAGTAATAATAATACAGTTATAGATTATTTATAGCGCTCCATCTCCTAAGAGCCCAGGCCACTTACTTACAAAGGCCTACAGAAGCATGCATTCGTCACGTCCACACACAACGTGCGCATGAGCATGCATATATACCCAATTCCAATGACACGAGTGAACTCTCCTGCACACCCACACACCCACACACATGCACACACGCACGCACACACACACATACTCACACACACGCACACACACATATACTCACACACACACACCACACACACACACACACACACACACACACACACACACACACACACACACACACACACACACACACACACACACACACACACACACACACACACAGGGCAATGTCATATTGATACGTTGATGTGTGGAAGTAGCATCCACAGTTAAATGTTTTCTTTTGTTTTTTATGGCACTTTGTTTTCAGTATCACTACCAGCCCAGTTTTAGCTGACAATGTATGAGTGGGAGTATTTTAGGGGAAAATGTATTATGTATGGACAATTCAGCAGTGTGAAGCAACAATGAAAAAACAGATGAAGATTGATTTATGGATCCAACCATTGCAAGGAAAAGTCCACCACCACAAGGAAAAGTCCACAACCACAAGGAAAAATCCACAATCACAAGGAAAAGTCCACAACAAGGAAAAGTCCACCACAACCACAAGCAAAAGTCCACCACAACCACAAGGAAAAGTTCACCACAAGGAAAAGTCCACAACCACAAGGAAAAATCCACCACCACAAGGGAAAGTCCACCACCACATGGGAAACTCCACCACCACTGCTTTTGTATGTGAAAGTTGATATTCGACTTTCAGGTAACATAAAATATAGTTTGTGTGTTTCAGTTCACTGTGACGGTGACCAAGTCATTCATCGACTACATCAAGACGCAGCCGCTGGTGTTTGAGGTCCTGGGCCACTACCAGCAGCATCCTCTGTACGAACAGGCGCGGGAAACTCCCTAGTGAGTGCACCCTCACTCCCACCCTGTCTCTCTTTCTCTCTGTCTGTCTGTGTGTCACTTGTGGTATCCCCCACCCCATCTCTCTCTGTCTCTCTGTCTCTGTCTGTGTGTGTGTGTGTGTGTGTGTCTGTCTGTCTGTCTGTCTCTTTCTCTCTCTCTCTGTGTCTCTGTGTCTCTCTCTCTCTCTCGTTAATACATTTTTTGTTCGTTCATTCATTCGTTCTCTCTCTCTCTCACTCTCACTCCCTGTCTCTCTGTCACACTCTCATTTGGGTCGTTGCTCCTCGCGAAGGGGTGCAGGTGGATGACCTACCATCTCACAGTGCATACTATAATTATATCTCTCACATACACTCAACCCCCCCCCCCCCCCCACCCCCCCCCCCCGACACCTGCCACCAGCAGTCTAGTAAATCTTCACTTCAAAGGGGCACCTCACCAGGTGTTTGCTTTTTATTAATCTGGAGAATATCTGAAACAGAACAAGGCCCAGGGCACACCTGTGGTGGAGTTTATGTACCTTGTACTTACTCGCATGCCAGGTGAGAGTTACCGCAGGCAACTCGGGTCTCTGTTGTTGTGTTTGTGTGACGTCTTTCGAGCGCTGTAATCAGCTCCCTCATGGGTTATGTAATCTGAAGGAACTTGTGTTTCAGCGTGCGTCCTCCACCCCGTCGCAGTTTCCCGTCTTCCCTGCCCGTGTCCAAACCGGTGCCGTCTCCAAAGTACGGACTGATCACAGCACCTCCGTGAGTACCATCAGCTCCCTAGCAGCGGACTTTCTGCTTTCTTGTGTCAGTTTTTTTCCCTTCTTTTTCTTCTCCTTCTGTCATTGTCATTTTCTGCAGCGTGGACAAAAGGTATGTTGGATTATTTTCATTTTCGCCTCGCAGAAAAGCGAAAAAACAAAAACAAGGATTATTTTTCGTTCAGAGCCTACAGCCAGCTTTTTGGCAGGATCGAGTTATTATCAGACATCAGATTTTTCCATCAGAAGAGAGAATTCCATGATTTGGGGTTTACTTGGTATTGTCAAGGTTGACTGGGGGGTAATAACGAACTAATTTTTCTTTCCTGTCGTTTGTGGAGTGGCAGGGGTAGCAGTTATTCTTGAGAAGAGAGGAGTGTACAAAATTGTATTCAAGTACCTTTTCAGACATTTGTGGGGGGGGGGGGGGGGGGGTGGGTGGAGATAATAACAGACGTGTGAACTTTTATCAAGAGTGATATTTGGGAATCTGATGTCTTGGGATGTAGTTCGTGGTGCGGGTGGGTGGACAAGGAGAGTGAATTCAGGCTGAGGCAGAAATGGAAGAACAGGACGAAGGAAAGGCACACGTTGTGCTGGAAGTTGAACATTTTAACTGAAAGCCACCTTACTTTCCTCGGCCAGAATATTAGATGTTTTGACCAGTTCTGAAAATGTTAGAGCTCTGAATTTTTTGTGTGCTTGTCCATGTGGTTGTTGTTGTTGTTGAAAACACAGGTTTGATTTAAAAATAATTTTTTTAAAGTCACTTCATGTTGTGAGGCACCCTCCTTTTATTTCAGTTTTCAGACACTGCACATCTCTGTTCTGGATTGATTTTGTGTTTAGAAAAGTCGGCAATGTCTGTAGTGCCATTATATCACAGAATCAATGGCTGCGTTGAGCGTTCTTGTGTTGCTGTTTTTCTTCTTCTCATGTCAGTATTGATTTGTTCCGTGCTGTGAATATACATCTTCCTAATCCCTCATTGATGTTGTGGCCTATTGGTGTACATGTGTGTGTGGTTGTTGTTGATTTTCAGTGAAGGGCAAACTGACCAGGCACAGAAAAAAATGAAACGATACAGGTAGGTCATTTCTCATGTGATGTGTTAGTGTACAGTATTCGCCGCACACATGAACAACCAAACAAACATCATTACGATCAAAATACCGAATCCCGTTTAGAGTCATTATAATTTGAGAAAACAGGTGGTTAAGGTTAAGGCAGAAATTCTTTCTGCTTTAAGTATCAGTTTATTTGTAAGTGTACAGTTACCTCAACCCACACCAACAACCCAACAAACATTATTATGATCAAAATACCAAATCACCCGTGTAGAGTAATTACAGTTTCAGAGATAGGTGACACTGCATGATGCGGTTAAGGCGTAAATTCTTCCTGCTTTAAATATCAGTTTCAGAAAAATATGTACTGAAAATGTCCTGGAGTTTTTTCTCATAGAAAAACAATTTAAAAAAAAGTTTTTTAAGCCATTTGATCTTGTGATTTGATTGCAGACGTTCCTCAAAGATATTCGCATGCTTCTTTGATCAATTTATGTTTTATTTTCTTGTATCTAGATCATTGATTTTGGACTGGCCCAAAGTGGACAGGTTACGGTGAGAAAGATGCATAGTTGTGCTGAATTACCTGGAGCTTGGAACTCTTTCTAGCATGCGTTTAACTTTTCAGTTGTCTTGCCTCTAACCCTTCCTGTTTCGGCTGTTGGCAGAAGTCGATGATGAGGTAGAGCAAACAGTGAGTGATGTTCACAGAATTACTAAGTCAGTTGATCAGTAAATATAGGGTAGCCCCCTTCCCCCTCCCCAGCCCCACAGCACACACGCACGCACACAAACAAACACACACACGCACACACACACAAACAAACACACACACGCACACAAACACACAGCACAACACACACAAATACACACACAACACACACATGCACACACACACACCACACACCACACCACACACACACACACACACAGCACCACAGCACACACACACACACACACACACACATGCACACACACACACACACAACACACAAACAACACACACACACACATGCACACACACACACACACACACACACACACACACACACACACATCACACACACACACCACCACACACACACACACACACACACACACACACACACACACACACACACACATGCACACACACACACACACACACACACACACACACACACACACACACACACACGCACAGGGCTTGATGGTTTCAGTGGATTGAAATGCTTATTTCTAATGGCACTATCCGGCAAATTAGAGATGGTAAAACTTACACACACATGCATGCGCACACACACACACACACACACAAACTGCTCTCATTCTGCTCATTCTGCCGTCCCCGATTATGATTACCACTGCTGTATCTTCATAAAACCAGTAACATGGTAACTGTAAGCACTCCTTAATAACAGAACAGTGTTGCGGTTCACCACTAATTGCAGCATTGATATTGGTCATACATTTTCAAATGAAATACACATTTTCTATAAAAAAAATGTGTACAAGTGCATTAACCCCAAAGCAAACAGCTGATCAAAATTATACAGGTTTCTTTTTCTTCGTTTTTCTCTCTCAAAAAGTGGCCAGTATTTACCTGAATAATTTCATGCAGTTTCAAAGGTTTATTCAACCCTTTCACTGCCATGATGGAGCTTGAAAAAGACCAATAAAAGTGTGAAATTTGAAATTTTCATTCTTTTTCATTTTTGCATTAGCATGTGAAGGGTTTCATTTAAAACGGCTACCAGCGAAAGAAGATGTGTTATAGAACCGGAAAATATACTGTTTGCAAGCCTATGTGTGCTTTTCTGCCTGGAAAGTTTACACTTACAGGCTGGGGCAGTGAAGGGGTTAATGACTAGTATTTACCTGAATGATTTCATGCAGTGTTAAGTATTTCATGCAGGGTTAAGGCTTTATTTGCACTATGATGAATGGGGCGTAGCATTTGGGTTGTAGATGCTTTTTGTTTACTGTGATGTTTTCATATGCTGCTTTTGAGAACTTTGAGTTGAACTAGCAGTTTATTTCTTCCTGTGGCTGCCTTGTAATGCGCTTCTGCATAGATGCCTAATTGGCTGAGGTATTAACAAGTAGCTAGTGGTGTTGGCTTACTTTCATCCACATCTGTAACAACATAGATTGCATGTGCATGCATGTGCATATTTGATGAGTGGTGTGTGTGTGGGGGGGCGTGTGAGAGAGAGAGAGAGAGAGGGAGAGATGTGTGTGTGTGTGTGTGTGTGTGTGTGTGTGTGTGTGTGTGTGTGTGAGTGTGTGAGAGAGAAAGAAAGAGAGAGAGAGAGACTTGCTCACATCTTACTAATAATTACACATCTTTTGTGAAACAGTTTGTAATCTCAGGGAAGTGTTTGCAGTGTGTTTGCCCAGTTTTGATTTTAACAATTGCCTCCAGCAGCGGTTGTGTTAATTTGTATGAGAGAGAAAAAGAGAGATGAAGTCACATTGTACTAATTACACATATTTTGTGAAACAATTTGAAATTTTAATGAAGTGTTTGCTGTATATTTGCCCAATTTAGATTTTAACATTTGGTGCCAGCAGCAGATCTATGTATAGAGATTATTATATAGATGGGTATTTAACACTATAATAATTATGGTATTTGCATTTAAAAAAAAGAAAAAGTGTTGAATGTTTTTGTCAGTGTCATTTCATCACTGTTCAGTTTTTGACTATACTTACTCAATTTTGATTTTAAGATGTATTGATTATGATGTGATGCATTGATGGATCATGCAGTGTTTAACTTTGTGTTTGTTGTATTCCTGTTGTTTTTTTGTTTTTGTTTTTTGTAGCAGACAAATCTGGTGTGGTGGAAATGTTGTTCTGCATTTGTTTTGATGTGTTATATTATTCCAGAGCTAAAAGATTAGTCCTCAGTGTTTCAGGTCATCTATGATTTTGATGTATAAGGACTTTGTATTGGTATTTTGTAGAGGGAATGTTTACTTGTATGACTTAAAGCTGCCTAGCTGCATGCACTCTCATTGAAGAAGATAGCTGAAGCATTTGTCATGTGTTGTCTGCATAGTGTTTAATGGTGTATCCTTTAATGTCAGTCTTTACCAAAAGAGCTGAAAGAAGGACTGCTAGCATTCTGAAACAAGATCCAAACACATAAAGATTTTAAAAACACACACTATTTGCAGCAACAAAGAAGAAAGGAAACACAACACATACTGTTTTTGTTTTGTCATAACAAATAGCCTTCTTTTTAACCTTATATGTTTGGATCTTTTACAAAAGAAATTGAAAGACTTAAAAAATAAATGAAAAAATGTGTGAATGCAGTGCACCATTAATGAGACACTATGCTCCCCCTCTTTTAAAACAGATTTTTTCTGAAACCTTGGTCTTTAGAATGTTTCCATGCGAGAAATCCCTGATTTAAATAAGGAGACCTCCCCACCCCCCCCCTCACCACACACACACACACACACACACCACCCCACCCCCACACACTCACACACACACCACACACCACCCACCCACACACACACACACACATACATTTCAGACTTGTTCTGCTTGATTCTTTTGGGTGGTCCTAATTCAAGATCCAAACACATAAAAGGTTCAAAAGAATGCTATTTATTAGGACAAAACAACAACATGCACATTTTCATGGCAATCCCCTTTATCATGCTACAAAACGACACTTAAACATCAGTTAAAGGGTAAAAACACACCAAAAAAACCTATGAAAAATGAGGTGGAGAGATAAGCCACTTGTCTGTTTTGGTTGGGCTGTGTTGTTTTCATGCCCAGTGCTTATTAAAGTTATACTGCTGTAATGCTACTTTAAAAAAAACTCACACATACCAGGATTCCACAACTGAGGAACCCCCAGGATCCAAACACATGAAAGGTTAAAAAGAGTGCTATTCAGGAGCTGTGTGAGAGTCGAGGTGGCCGTCCTGAGCTGTCCGTCCTAACGAGCCTTCTGGTTTTCGTGGACGTAAAGATTTACTGAACCATACTTCGGCATTGGTCACAACTTTTCCCTAATATGTCAACTGACATCTGAGGACATTAAGCATCACTTCATCTATTTATTAGGACATACTTCGGCATTGGTCACAACTTTTCCCTAATATGTCAACTGACATCTGAGGACATTAAGCATCACTTCATCTATTTATTAGGACACTTGTGTGCTTTGGTTGAGCTATATGGACACTGGGCACAGAAGCAATGTAGCTCATCCAGAAGCAGATAAGTGTCTTAGTTCTACATCAAATTTTACACCATTTAACTGTTGTTTAAGTGTCGTTCTGTAGCTTTATAAAGGGGATTACCCCAGAAATTTGCATGTTGTGTATTTGTCCTAATAAATGGCGTACCATTGAACCTTTTATGTGTTTGGATCTCGTTTTAGAATGATAGCAGTCATTCTTGTTTAAGATGGGTCTTTTTTTTGTTTTTGTTTTTGTTTTTTGAGGAACCCACAACCAAGGTCTGATCCACAAGGTTGTCGGAGGATAGCTGTGCCCCTAGTTATGCGTGCAAGTGATGATGTCAGTGATGTTTTTGTGT
The DNA here is from genome assembly GCA_018857735.1 of Alviniconcha marisindica. Taxonomy (NCBI): domain Eukaryota; kingdom Metazoa; phylum Mollusca; class Gastropoda; family Provannidae; genus Alviniconcha; species Alviniconcha marisindica. Next base: position 241,799 of record JABMCL010000054.1, on the reverse strand, counting down.
TGCAGCTCCAGCCCTGTGTGTTCCCACTGTGACCTGCTGGTGTGGTTTGAGATCTGCGAGCTGGGACACAACGGAGAGTGAGTAGAACTTAAGCTGGTCATTGTAGGATACAAACTTTTTCTTCTTCTGTGAGCAGGGGACACAACAGAGAGTGAGTAGAACTTGAGCTGGTGACTGTAGGACACAATTTATTCATTTTCTTCTATGAGCTTGGACACAGTGGAGAGTGAGTAGAACTAAACTGGTCAGTATTGGGCGGTTCAGGCACTTAAGTCCCTTGGCTGCTTTTACTTCCGGTGCATACTTTGTTTATATTTTGTTTATAAGGTTTTCTTCTGCAAGCTGGGACGTAATGAAGAGTGAGTAGACATTGTTAACCCTGGGACATTTTGTTTATAAGGTTTTCTTCTGCAAGCTGGGACGTAATGAAGAGTGAGTAGATGTTGTTAACCCTGGGACATTTTTTTTTAATAAGGTTTTCTTCTGTGAGCTGGGATGCAATGAAGAGTGAATAGAAGCTGGTCACTGTAGGACACAGTTTTTTTTTTTTTTACGAACTGGGATGTAATGAAGATAACTGGCACAGAAGTTGCTAAATGTGGGACACTATTTGTTTATTTTAAATCCCCCCAAAATCTGTGATCTGGGACGCTATGAAAAAAGAGTATGTATGTTGCCAACTGTGGGACACTATCACTTATTTTCTTCTTTGTGCTGGGACACAATGGGGTGTAGGCAGAAGTTGCTGACTGTGGGACACTATTTAGTTATGAGTTGTTTCTGTCTGAGCTGGGACACAGTGAAAATAACTGTGGGACACTATTTATGAGTCATTTCCATCTGTGAGCTGGGACACAGTGGAGAGTGATTAAAGTTGCTAAGCGTGAAACACTATTAATCAGTTAGGGACGCCATGTTGAGTGATTAAAACTGCTAACCTTGAGACACTATTAATCAGTTATTTTCTTCTCAGAGCTGGGATGCCATGGAGAATGATTAAAAGTTTCTAACCTTGAGACACTATTTATCAGTTATTTTCTTCTGAGAGCTGGGATGCCATGGAGAGTGATTAAAAGTTGCTAACCGGGAAACACTGTTCATCAGTTATTTTCTTCTCTGAACTGGGATGCAGTGAAAAGCTGCTCACCATAGGACACAGTTTAGTGATTTTATTTCTTCTTCTCTCTTTCATGCCCCCCATGCTCCTTCCCTTTTTGTTGTTGTTGTTTGTTTTGTTTTGTTTTGTTGTTGTTTTTGTTTTTGTTTTGTTTGTATGGATTTCTTTGTATTGACGTGTCTTATTAAGTTTTAACGTTCAAATCCTTCTTCACCACAGATATGTGCCGGTGGTGGTGGACCACTCGGGAGACATGCCCACCCGGGGTACCTTCATGCTGCACCAGGGTATCCAGCGACGCATGCGCATCACGCTGGTCCACGAGAAGCGCTCGGACTTCTGCTGGAAGGACGTCAAGGAGCTGGTGGTGGGTCGCATCCGCAACACGCAGGAGTACCAGGACCCGGACCCGGAGGGCACCGTGCTGTCGCTCAGCCTCTTCCCAGCCCACTTCCTGCAGTATTCCAACGATGACAGGTGGGGTACCCGGAGAAGATAGGGGTACAGATACATAGTATATTGAAAAAAATAGGGACACAAATACAGGGTATATTGTCCTGTTATTCAGTCGCTAATTCCCTGCCCACTTTGTGCAGAGCTCCAACAATGACAGGATGGACACCCAGGGAACATAGGGGTACAGTGCGCTGTGCTGTCACTAGTGTCAGTCAGTCTCTTCCCAGTGCATTTCTAGGTGATGAAAGGAAAAAGAAAAAAAGAAAAAAATAGGGCCACAAATACTGAGCATATTGTCTCTTCCCTCTCCATTTTCTGTGCTGGTATTCCCTCTCTTCCCTCTCCATTTTCTGTGCAGGTATTCACTCTCTTCCCTTCCCTCTCCATTTTCTGTGCAGGTATTCACTCTCTTCCCTCTCCATTTTCAGTGCTGGTATTCACTCTCTTCCCTCTCCATTTTCAGTGCTGGTATTCACTCTCTTCCCTTCCCTCTCCATTTTCTGTGCTGGTATTCACTCTCTTCCCTTCCCTCTCCATTTTCTGTGCTGGTATTCACTCTTTTCCCCTTTCTCCATTTTCTGTGCTGGTATTCATCTCTTCCCTATCAAATGTTTTGTGCTGGTATTCACTCTCTTCCCTCTCCATTTTCGGTGCTAGGTATTCACTCTCTTCCCTCTCCATTTTCTGTGCGGTATTCACTCTCTTCCCTCTCCATTTTCAGTGCTTGGTATTCACTCTCTTCCCTCTCCATTTTCAGTCAGGTATTCACTCTCTTCCCTCTCCATTTTCTGTGCATGGTACACTCTGCATTAGGTACACCCATTTTCGTGCATGGTACACATCTCTTCCCTGGTACACTCCATTTGTGCATAGAGGTACTACACGTGCCTGGGTACCTCATCAGTGCATAGAGGTACACATACACAGTCTATTAGTGCATTCATCCTTCCTGCCCATTTTGGTGCTTTAACAAGTCAGGTGGGGCACCCAAGAAGTGATTGAGGTACACAACACAGTGCATAGAGGTACACATACACAGTGCATTGAGGTACTCATGCACATGCCTGAGGTACACAACAATGCTAAGGTGCACCAGAGTTGAGGTACACATACACAGTGCATAGAGGTACACATACACAGTGCATTGAGGTACACATACAAAAGTGCATAGAGGTACACATACACAGTGCATTGAGGTACACACACAGTGCATTGAGGTACACATACACAGTGCACTGAGGTACACATACACAATGCATAGAGGTACACATACACAGTGCATTGAGGTACACATACACAGTGCATAGAGGTACACATACACAGTGCACTGAGTACACATACACAATGCATAGAGGTACACATACACAGTGCATTGAGGTACACAACACAGTGCATTGAGGTACACATACACAGTGCACTGAGGTACACATACACAATGCATAGAGGTACACATACACAGTGCATTGAGGTACACATACACAGTGCATTGAGGTACACATACACAGTGCACTGAGGTACACATACACAGTGCATGAGGTACACATACACAGTGCATTGAGGTACACATACACATGCATAGAGGTACACATACACAGTGCATTGAGGTACACATACACAGTGCATGAGGTACACATACACAGTGCACTTGAGGTACACATACACAGTGCACTGAGGTACACATACACAGTGCATGAGGTACACATACACTGCATGAGGTACACATACACAGTGCATTGAGGTACACATACACAGTGCACTGAGGTACACATACACAGTGCACTGAGGTACACATACACAGTGCATTGAGGTACACAACACAGTGCATTGAGGTACACATACACAGTGCACTGAGGTACACATACACACAGTGCACTGAGGTACACACAGTGCATTGAGGTACACATACACGTGCACTGAGGTACACAACACAGTGCATGAGGTACACATACACAGTGCACTGAGGTACACATACACAATGCATGAGGTACACATACACAGTGCACTGAGGTACACAACACAGTGCACTGAGGTACACATACACAGTGCACTGAGGTACACATACACAATGCATGAGGTACACATACACAGTGCACTGAGGTACACACACACAGTGCATTGAGGTACACATACACAGTGCACTGAGGTACACATACACAGTGCACTGAGGTACACATACACAGTGCATTGTGATAACCCTCAGTCTCTTCCCCACCTGCTTCCAGACGATGATGCTTTGGGGCTTCTAGAAAAAGAAAATGTGTGTGTGTGTGTGTTTCAGGGTATTTTTCCAGTTTGAGGCGGCCTGGGACAGCTCCCTGCATGACTCCCCACTGCTGAACCGTGTGTCCCCCCACGGGGAGAACATCTACATGACCATCTCCGCTTACGTTGAGGTACAGCTGTGTGCTGGCTGTGGTGGTGCTGTCAGTGCCTCTTTGTTTGCAGCCCTTTGCTTTGTGGATTCGTCTTCTGTAGAGTGACCATGATCGTCAGGCTGATTTGATTTTTTTGGGGGGGTGGGGTGGGGGGGGGGGGGGGGATGCAGAAAAGAAAGAACAAAAAATGGGCTGGGGATTCCATGACTGTAAGTTTTGTAACAGCAGTGTATGGATGTAAGCTGTTTTTGCTTGTTGTGAGTTCCGGCTGTTCTGTTTTCAACACAGTGTTATGAATTGATATGAAATCAATTTTGCTTTTAAGCCAGCAGGAGTGGCAGGGCAAAGGGTAACAAAGAGTTAATAAGCGTTTGGTTTCCCAGGGCTGTAACTGTAAGCAGCAAAGAGTAGGCAAAGAGGGACAAAGTGTCAACAATATTTTTGGGCTGGCCATGGCTTCCGTGATTGTAACAGCATTACTGGATGTGTTCTGAGCAGAGAGAGAAAATAATTGTGGGCTGAAAATGGGTTCAGTTCAGTTCAAGATAGTATCTGTGCTCTTGAAAAAGCCCGTAATTATTTGCTCCCCCCTGTCTCTCGGAAGTTTCCCAAATGTTGCCTTTCAAACAGTTCTGACGTACGTCTGATTGATGATGGCCCTCTCTCCTTTCAGAGAAGATTGCCTAGCGTTTCCTCTTTCAGTGCCTCTCTCCTCCAGGCGATTGACATGTGATATCCTTGGAATTGTGCCCACAGGCAGTGTCTCAAGCTCCTCAACACTTCAGATCTTCCGAGACACATTCTATCTGCTCAGTCATTTCCCTTCACTCTTGCATGTCCATGGCTGGAGAAAAAACACACTCAAAAAGCATGGTTGCTTTGTGGTAGTGACAGGTTTCCATGGTGATGGAAGGCTCATTTTCTAGGTTTGATTGAAAGGAGGATGCTGTGGGATAGTTCACAAACAGATATGTGGGTATGGACGCAGGTTGTTGTTGTTGTTGTTATTTTGTGTGCGTGTGTGTGTGTGTGTGTGTGAATGGATGACTGCATGGCTAGAAAAGGCAGAGGATATAACTATAAAATAAAAATAATGTGATGGACTGGTGAACTGTTTCCTGTGTTTTTCAGCTGGAAAACTGCCCCCAGCCAGCCTGTGTGACAAAAGATCTGACGCTGGTGATTCACCCTCGCGACACGAAAATCTCTGCTCCCAGGTGAGGTGTTGTCGGCATGCTGCTCTCCGCTTGCACTTTTTTTTCTTCCTCTGCGGTCTGATTAACCCTTTCGCTTCTGGTCTCAGAAATTTTGGTGTGAAAATGGTCAGTTTAATTGTCTTAATTTTGTGTTCAATTTGTCCTGAGGTGACTATAAGCTGTGTGATTGACAGGACGTTGAAATCTGATTACTAACTGTTATCACTTTCAGTAGGTTTTTGCAGCAGTGTTTGTCTCTTGAGATTAACATTATGTGACAGTATTTAGAGGGGTGTGATCGACAGCTTCATTGCCATGAAATTTAGATGAGTGCATAAATTTTGTCACAATTTAGCTCGTTCAGCATGTTTTTAATGGCGACATTCAGACCGAGGTGTCATGTTGTGTATCATTAACCTCGTGGCTTCGTGTTGTGTATTCTTCAGCTGGTGTCATTTTACTTTATGTTCATGTGAAGTTTAGGATATTCTTTTCCTCATTTAGAACTTTTTTTCTTTGTTTTGTTTCTTTTTCTCTCTCTTTCTCTTGTCTGTTTCTCTGCCCTCTTAAAATCCATTGCCTTGCAAGTCTTTGCATCCAATCATTTAGGATTTTATTCCATGCCCTGCCTTCCCTTTCTGAGCAGATAACCTTTCAGATTCTGTATAGTTAGTCCCACTTGGAGCCTTTCAGATTCTGTATAGTTATAGTCCCTGATTGGAGTCTTTCAGATTCTGTCTATGATCTAGTTAGTCCTGCTTGGAGCCTTTCAAATTCTGTCTAGTTAGTCCAGCTTGAAGCCTTTCAGATTCTGTATAGTTAGTCCTGCTTAGAGCTTTCAGATTCTGTATAGTTAGTCCTGCTTGGAGCCGTTTAGATTCTGTCTAGTTAGTCCTACTTGGAGCCTTTCAGATTCTGTGTAGTTAGTCCTGCTTGGAGCCTTTCAGTTTCTGTATAGTCCTGCTTGGAGCCTTTTAGATTCTGTCTAGTTAGTCCTGTTTGGAGCCTTTCAGATTCTGTCTAGGTAGTCCTACTTGGAGCCTTTCAGATTCTGTCTAGTTAGTCCTACTTGGAGCCTTTCAGATTCTGTCTAGTTAGTCCTACTTGGAGCCTTTTAGATTCTGTCTAGTTAGTCCTGTTTGGAGCCTTTCAGATTCTGTCTAGGTAGTCCTACTTGGAGCCTTTCAGATTCTGTCTAGTTAGTCCTGCTTGGAACCTTTCAGATTCTGTGTAGTTAGTCCTGCTTGGAGCCTTTCAGATTCTGTGTAGTTAGTCCTGTTTGGAGCCTTTCAGATTCTGTCTAGGTAGTCCTACTTGGAGCCTTTCAGATTCTGTCTAGTTAGTCCTACTTGGAGCCTTTCAGATTCTGTCTAGTTAGTCCTACTTGGAGCCTTTCAGATTCTGTGTAGTTAGTCCTGCTTGGAACCTTTCAGATTTTGTATAGTTAGTCCTGCTTGGAGCCTTTCAGTTTCTGTATAGTTAGTCCTGCTTGGAGCCTTTCAGATTCTGTATAGTTGGTCCCGCTTGGAGCCTTTCAGATTCTGTGTAGTTAGTCCCACTTGGAGCCATTCAGATTCTGTCTAGTTAGTCCCACTTGGAGCCTTTCAGATTCTGTGTAGTTAGTCCCACTTGGAGCCTTTCAGATTCTGTCTTGTTAGTCCAATTTGGAGCCTTTCAGATTTAGTCCCACTTGGAGCCTTTCAGATTCTGTGTAGTTAGTCCTGCTTGGAGCCTTTCAGATTCTGTGTAGTTAGTCCTGCTTGGAGCCTTTCAGATTCTGTGTAGTTAGTCCTGCTTGGAGCCTTTCAGATTTTGTGTAGTTAGTCCTGCTTGGAGCCTTTCAGATTCTGTCTAGTTAGTCCTTCTTGGCATGTGATGTTGTGCTGTTGTGGTGCTGATGTTGTTCTGTGTTGTACCTGCGGTGGTGGCGTTACGCTCCCGTGCCTCAACGCAGCCCTCGTTTCAGAGCGCTGAAGTCGCTGTTCGGCGGATCGCGGAGCTCCGACTGCAACAAGGTGTCCGGGGTTTACGAGCTGCTGCTGCGCAAGTACTGTGAGACAGGTAGTCCAGGTCTGTTTCTGTATTGTAACACTGGTTATCTCACTTCTCCCCACCCCCCCCCAACCCCCATCTCCATCTCCCTCAGCAAGTACTGTGAGACAGGTAGTCCAGGTCTGTTTCTGTATTGTAACACTGGTTATCTCATCTCCCCCCCCCCCCCCCACCCCCCGCCCCCACTCCATCTCCTTCAGCAAACACTGTGAGACAGGTAGTCCAGGTCTGTTTCTGTATTGTAACACTGGTTATCTCACTTCTCCCCCCCCCCCCCCCCCCCAGCCCCAGTACACACTCTGGTTATCTACCCGCCCCCCCCCCCTCCATCCCTCCATCCCTAACCCCAATACATACAAGTTGTGTGAGATGGGTAGTCCAGGTCTGTTATTGTATTGTAACACTGGTTATCTAAGCTTTATTGTATTGTAACACTGGTTATCTAAGCTTTATTGTATTGTAACACTCATTATTTAAGCCACTCCCTCCCTAACCCCAATACATACAAGTTATGTGAGTCAGGTAGTCCAGATCTGTTATTGTATTGTAACACTGGTTATCTAGGCTTTATTGTATTGTAACACTCGTTATTTAAGCCACTCCCTCCCTAACCCCAATACATACAAGTTATGTGAGTCAGGTAGTCCAGGTCTGTTATTGTATTGTAACACTGGTTATTTAACCCATCCCTCCCTCCTACACCCCTCTCCCCAGTGGCCTCCCCCCCCCCCCCCCCCCCCCCCCCGCCGATCCCCACCTCCCTTCCCCACCCTCTATGCCCCAATGCACACACAAGTGATGTGAGAGAGGTAGTCCTGGTCTGTTACTGTAGTGCAACACAGTACAACTGGTTATCTAACCCACTGCTTTCCTAACCTCTCAGATCCCACTCCCTCAGAACCTCCCCCCCCCCCCCCCCCCCCCCAGCCCTGCCCCCATTTCTCCCCCCCCACTCCGTTCCCATTTCACAATGTCACTGCACCTGCACCCTAACTTTACTGTTGTCCCCGTGATGTGTTTGTGTGGCGTGTAGTACGTGAGTGTGTGTAGCACAGTGTGTGTGAGTGGGTGTATGTGTGTGCTGTGCTTGGTTGTAACACTGGTCATCAAGTGCTGAGCTCAGAGCTGTATATAGTATGTTTTTGTAACTAACACTCAAAGGTGACACAGTAACCCAGCTGTGTCCCCCCTTCCCCCCACCCCCCCCCCCCCACACACACACACACACACACACCCTGCACCCTTTTTGCCCCTTAGTTCCACTTCTCTGCTCACCACTTGTGACTTCCACTGCCCTTGTCACCCTAATGTGACCTCTGCTGCCCTTGTCACCCTGGTGTGACCTCTGCTTCATTTGTCACCCTGGTGTGATCTCCACAGCCTTTGTCAAGGTAGTGTGACCTCTGCTGCCCTCGTCAAGGTAGTGTGACCTCCACTGCCCTTGTCACCCCAGTGTGACCTTCACTGCCCTTGTCACCCCAGTGTGACCTCCAATGCCTTTGTCACCCTGGTGTGACCTCTGCTGGCCTTGTCAAGGTAGTGTGACCTCCAATGCCATTGTCACCCCAGTGTGACTTTCACTTGCCCTCTCAAGGTAGTGTGACCTCTGCTGCCCTTGTCACCTCAGTGTGACCTCCACTGCCTTTGTCACCCTGGTGTGACCTCTGCTGCCCTTGTCACCTCAGTGTGACCTCCACTGCCTTTGTCACCCTGGTGTGACCTCCACAGCCCTAATTGTCACCTCAATCTAACCGCCAATGCCATCATCACCCTGGTGTGACTTTCACTGTCCTTGTCAAGGTAGTGTGACCTAGCACTCCAATGCCCTTGTCACCCCATTGTGGCCTCCACTGCCCAGTTCATCCCTCACTTCCTATACTTAGTTCATCCCTTGTGACCTCCTCTGGCACTGCCCTTGTCACCTCAGTGTGACCTTCACTGGCACTGCCCTTGTCACCTCAGTGTGACCTTCACTGGCACTGCCCTTGTCACCTCAGTGTGACCTTCACTGGCACTGCCCTTGTCACCCCATTGTGACCTCCACTGGCACTGCCCTTGTCACCTCAGTGTGACCTTCATGACCCTGTTCACTTCTGTAACCTCTGTTGTCTGGTATTAGAGTTTGCATCCGTTTGTAATGTATTGCGTGTTTTTCTGTGGTGGTGATGGCTTGAGCCTGACTGTATGTGTCTGACAGAAATTGTAAAGGCCTAAAAAAGAAAAAAGAAAAAAAGAGGTCCCATTGACAATGATTGAGTTAAATTGCTGTTTGATGCAAAAATTGGCACATTTTAGAATTGTACTAGTTTTCATGATGAAACAATGGGGGGGGGGGTTGTTTACTGCAGGACACATGCCTAACCAGTTTTTGGAACATTAGTCTGTTATGATACATATGTGTGTGTGTACTTTGGGTGTGTGTGTGTGTGTGTGTGTGTACTTTGGGTGTGTGTGTGCATGTGTGTGTGTACTTTGGGTGTGTGTGTGCATGTGTGTGTGTACTTTGGGTGCGTGTGTGTGACTGTGTGTCTGTGTACTTTGGGTGTGGGTGTGCATGGGTGTGGGTGTGTACTTTGGGTGTGGGTTTGTGTACTTTGGATGTGTATGTGTGTGTACTTCGGGTGTGTGTGTGTGTGTACTTTGGGTGTGTGTGACTGTGTGTGTGTGTGTGTGTGTGTCTACTTGGGGGGGAGGGGGGGGGATGTGTGTGTGTGTGTACTTTGGGTGTGCGTGCCAGACTGTCCAAGTGTCCTGTGTGCGTTTGGTGTGTTAATTAGTGCCTTTTGAGTAATATGCTTGCTGCTATCTCTGTGTGTTACACTGTTTTAGATTTTACTGTCTGAAAGTGCTGTTTTAATGGTTCTCTGAGGAGGGTCGGCACACTGATGATTGACTGTGCACTTTGTGTCTACTTGAAACCTCTATCATGCAGATAATGTGGATTCAAGATCTTCATATGTGTAGTGATGGATGCATTTACATGAATAAATGTCACACAATGATATGCTTCGATAATTCAGGGGGACTAATGGGAGAATGAAGGAGGTCATATGGTTTAATCCGTTCCCTGCCAGAGAACTTGTGCTGCTCATGCAGTTCCTTCCGAAAGATTTTTACAGGCAGGTAATTTAAGGCCAGTGAGAAATGTTATTGTGTAGAACTTGGCCCCTTTTGAGCTTGCACGAAGAGTGAGAATTTGAGCAGGATGTCCTGTGATGTCATTCTGGCAGAAGAGAAACTCTTTGCCGTGGACGTCACATGATGTTGCAAGGGCAGGGAAAGGGTTAAAAGATTATTATTATTATTATTATTATGATACAGAGACAATAAGGGTTGAAAAGAGCGTGGTGAAGATGTTACCGGTGCACGTAGCACCATCAGTTGTTTCGGAATTTGGATTTCTCTTTGTTTTTGGTTGCAGTTTTCAGTGAGATGTCCCTGTAAATTGAATTTCTCCCAGAATCTCCTGTAATTTCTGCACTGCGTCTTCAGTCCAACTCCGCCCTAAGTAGTTCTAATGACGGTGTGAAATTGCAGGTGTTGAGCGCCGCCGTCGTCGTGTCCTTGACACGTCCTCCACCTACGTGCGAGGTGAAGAGAACCTGAATGGGTGGCGCCCTCGCGGTGACTCGCTGCTGGTCGACCACCAGTGGGAGCTGGAGAAACTCACGCGTCTGCAAATGGTGAGTGAGTTCTCTCCCCTTCTGGGTCTGCAGTTTGGGTTGTGGTGGATTTTTTGTTGTTGTTGTATGTGCGTGTGTGTGTGTGTGTGTGTGTACGTGTGTGTGTGTTTCTTTCTTTTCTCCCAATCTTCCATCTTTTTCCTTGTCTGTCTTTGAGCTGCCAGGCTTTGTGGGCTTTTGGTTTTGTGTGTGGCTTTTTTTGTCACCCTGATGCAACTTACAGTGGTTAAAGATCCCCAGGCTGTTGGAAAGCAAAGAAGAGCAGGGAAAGTTTTCTCCAGCAGCCTCAGGAAAATCATCTTCCCCCCCCCCCCCCCCCCCCCCCCCCCACTTCTCTCTCTTTTTTCTCTCTTTTTTCTCTCATTCTCTAGCTATTCCTAGGTATCCAACCCTCCTATCCCAAATAAGCCATATGTGGCTTCTGTTGACGTTAATCACCACAAATAAAGAAAGAAAGGGAAAACAGTCGCACATGCTGTAGACCTTCTCACCCTACTTTGGGGTGAACCGGAGGCTGAGGAATGTTAACAAAAATCTCACGAAAAAGCAGTGGAGATGGAATGAAATAGCTCAGTGAAATGATCGTGCATGCTCCACTTGGAATGGAGATTGAAGTAGACCAATGAAGTGATAGACCAATGAAATACAGAGACCAATGAAATGGCAGACCAATGAAATAGATAGACCAATGAAATAATGACATAGACCAATGGAATAGATCGACCAATGAAATAGACCAATGAAATGATAGACCAATGAAATGATAGACCTGTGAAATAATGAAATAGACCAATGGAATAGAGAGACCAGTGAAATAGACCAATGGAATAGATAGACCAATGGAATAGATAGACCAGTGAAATAGACCAATGAAGTGATAGACCAGTGAAATGACCGAGCTCCCCTTGGCCTCCCCCCATGCAGGTGGAGAAGACCCGCCACGTCCTGCTGCTGCGCGAGAAGCTGCTGGAGCAGCACAAGACGAGCGAGCTGAGCAAGCTGGACAAGGAGATCCAGAACGCGCAGGCCAAGGCCCGCTCCGCCTACTTCAACACCTCCCCCAACAATGCCGCCGTCACTGACGAGAACCCCAAGGACATCGACGTCAAGGAGAAGGTGAGGGGAGCGAATGTGCTTTTGTTTGTGTCGTTTTTGAAACTGTCGATGAGAGTGAGTGAACAACTGCTGGTGAGGCGGACAAAATAGAACAGCTCTGGAGAAATGTACTCACCTATATGACGAAACACAAGGAACAGTTAAACACAGGCACTTTCTGTATTATATCTATCTTCTTACACCTGATGAAGACTCTTTGTCGAAAGCGCTTGTGTTTAATTGTTCCGTGTGTTTTGGCGTATAGGTGAGTGCATTTCTCTAGAGCGGTTCTATTTTGTCGATGGGAGTGTCACATGAGGGAATGGTGGGCTGACGTAGTTCCGGGTTTGGTTTGCTGCTTGATAGGAGAAGAGAGAAAAATCTGAAACAAGAACGACTTCTGGTGTTTTGAAACAAGATCCAAACACATAAAAGGTTAAAGAGACTGCTATTTATTGTGACAAAATACAGCGTGCATGTTTTGTTTTTGACATGTTGTGTTTTGTCACAATGAATAGCAGTCTTTTCAACCTTTTGTGTGTTCTGCTGCTTGAAAGAAGAAGAGAGAAAAATCTGAAACAAAAATGACTTCTAGTGTTTTGAAACAAGATCCAAACACATAAAAGGTTAAAAAAAAGATTTAAAAAAGCTATTTATTTCGACAAAACATCGTTGTGTTTTATTACAAAACGCAACCTACAAGTTGTGTTTTGTCATAATGAACCACAGTCTTTTTGACCTTTTATGTGTTTTGCTGCTTGAAAGAGTCCAGCTTATGCCACAAGTTGTGTCACGAACTCTTGATGGATTAAAACTGAATAGTCCTTTTGCTCTTTGTTTGTTGTGTTTTTTGTTGCTGTGTTGTTACTGTGTTGTTGCTGTGTTGTTGCTGACAGTTGTAAGAATAGAGGCACTCTCAGCCACACACGCAGAAACAAACTGAACCATTTTTCCTAGTGACAAAGGAACCTGATAAGATGCCTCTTTAATGAATTTATTATTAGCTTAACATCTAGGGTTAACTCTTAGTCTTACGGTTTGTGGCAAACTTGTTTTGCCATTTTGTGTGGAACTGATTTCACTGGGATGTTATCTGGGCCGTGTTTCACCCATGTTAAAGTTACAACAAAGGAAGCCAGGCATTTACTGACCCACAAATTTTGTTGCAATCAACAACAACAAATCTGAAACAAGAATGACTGCTAGTGTTCTGAAACAAGATCCAAACACAGAAAAGGTCCAAAAGAACACCTGTGCAATATGACACTACACAATGTGCACAGTTTGGGGGTAAGCCTCTTTTTCAAACAACGAAACAACTGTTAAGCAGTTGAACAGTGAGAGATGAAAATGTTGGCTATGTACTCATCCACTTTTGGCTGTGGTGTGTTGGTCGGTGTCCAGTGTAGTAAGAATGTTGGCATGACACTGATGTACATGCCAACACACCACAATAAAAAGCGGAAAAGTAGCCTCCATTTTCATTTTCAGCTTTCGTTTAACTGTGTTGTATAGCTGTTGATTTGTTGCTTGAAAAATGGGCTGACCCCCAGAATTCACACGCTGTGTATTGCCGTACCAAAATAAGCATTCTTTTTAACCTTTTATGTAGAGCAGCTCTAGAGAAGTGTACTTACTCACCTGTACGACGACACATAACAACTAAAAACGCAAAGCGCTTTCGGCACATGGTCTTCGTCTGGTGTAGAAGAGAGACAGAAAATAATAAAAGAAGTAGGAAGTAAAGAAGAAGATAGTCAAGAAGTTGAAGTAAAACAATGTAAGGATCTAAACGTAGATTTAAAACGACATCATCAAAATGACAAAAATAGGAAGGCACGATCTACCCACGTAATTATGAATACACACACACACATACATACACATACACAAACACACACACACACATACACACACAAACACACACACACACACACACACAACACACACACAACACACACACACACACACACACACACACACACACACACACACACACACACACACACTACACACACACACACACACACACACACACACACACACACACCACACCACACACACACACACACACACACACAACACACACACACACACACTCACACACACACACACACACACACACACACACACACACACACACACACACACACACACACACACACACACACACACACACACACACACACACACACACACACACAGACCTGTTCCACCTGCTGAGCAACAACATGTAGTTTAGACGGGCTGAATAACCTTTGATGTGTTTGGAGCTGCGTTGCAACCTCTGTCAGTCTGTGCCACAAAGGGCCTTTCAAAGCGGTGTTTGTTTCTGCGCTTGCTTAGGACTTCGGCCAGACCCAGGACATCTACTGCCTGCAGGCGGCGGAGGACCGAGAGGCGCAGCTGATGGCGCGCTGCGCTCGTCTGATGTTGCAGGGAAAACTGCCCCTCCAGCCCCCACCCATCGACATGGGCAACGTAAGATCACAGGTTTTTGTTACTGTTAGTGATCGCTTTTTTTCTCTCCTTTAATTGTTTTTCCTTTTTAATTTTTTTTTTTTTTTTTAGTACTTCTTCATCCCTTTCAGGAAATTCAGTTCGCTTTATCTGGGTGAGGAACAGCAGCTGTGAGAGCGGTGCCACCCAATCCTATCAGTGCGTGTGGTATTTTTGTGTCCCAACAATGGCATGGCTGCCAGCTTTTGGGATTTTTGACGTGCGCATGTGTCGGTGCATGTGGCTGCACACGGAGGCTGTACGGACACCGTAAGAGAGTCAGCACTGGGAGTTGACTCTCAGAGAAAAATCCCTTGCCGCACAGGGGACTTGAACCCACGTCAGTATTGCGTCTGGCTTTTCAGTCAGATGCTCTGCCAACTGAGCTATTTCCGCCCGGCGCTTGGATATATAGCACCATTGTCCATTCTTGAGCAGACTGGCTGTGCTTCACAGAATTATTTCACATGGCACTGTGAACATGCAGGTTTTTGTGTGGAAGTTTTCATGCGCCGTATATAAATGTTCATTTATTCGTTCATTCATGTTCTTGGTGCATGCTGGGTTATTTCAGTGTTTCCATGTTCCACTGAACTCTGACATGGACTGCAGGATCTTTACTGTGCATAATTATGACATTTTTTATTTTTTTATTTTGCGTCTGTATAGTTTATAGCCTCATCTTAAAGACTTTTGTAGAGTCTGCATAGAATCTGAATGGAGAAATCACAGGACAGGTGCAAAGCCAGGCATGGAACAGTTTTGTTCTTCCCCTTGTACTTTATTTCAGTAAGTGTGTTCATGAAAACCTGACCTTCTTTGCAGCCCAAGTGCATAATCGGGCAAGAGATTTTTCCACCTTTTGGCAGAAATCCACCATTTTGCGGTCGCCCAGGGCCATTCTTGAGATCAGCATGAATACACTGAGAATTTTTTAGGGTATAACTATATATGAGTCATATAAGTTTGCTCGGCGATCCATGTTCAGCCTTTTTCACAATTTTCTGATCTCATGCCTGATAATCCTGCTGGCCAATTTTGCTTAAATGTTTTTCCAAGAGTGCCTTTGACCATGAAGTAGTTAGTTCATGTGAACTGTTGGAGCATTGCACGGGTGTTACATTCCGCCAATCTGTGCAGCAGTCAGTGGCTGACTCCCTGCTCAGCTCTACAACCACGGTGACCTCAGAGGAGAGCGAGTCCGGCAGTGAGTCCATGGGCATCAGCATGATCTCCTCTACCTCAGACCTGGCCAAGTGAGTCCTTGATTGCCTTATAGTCTCTGTCTGATTACCTCATTGTCCTCGGCCTGTCAGCATGATCTCCTGTACCTCAGACAGAGCCAAGTGAGTCCTTGATTATTTGATAGTCTCTGTCCTCAGCCTGTCAGCATGAGCTCTACCTCCGATCTGGCCAAGTGAGTCCTTGATGACCTCATAGTCTCTGTCCTCAGCCTGTCAGCATGATTTCCTCGACCTCATACCTGGCTAAGTGAGTCCTCTATCACCATGCACGGTCTCTGTCCTCACCCTCTTGCACCGGATACCAGGGACCCTTCCCCCACCCCTCAGTATTGGGCGGTTCAGGTGGAGTTGTTAACTCCCATGACATTTACTCGGCACCGCTTAAATCCCTTGGCTGTTTTTACTTCCGGTGCGTACTTTCTTCACAGTGGAGGGTGGCGACAGTGAATTCACAAAGTTTACGGTGCCAACTTTAAAGGCATTTTTTGGGGGGATCCCAGACCCCTCCAGTACCCCTCTGGAGACATCCTGGCACTGAACAAATCTTGAACAAAGGAATGCGTTTCTTTTTCCTGCAGATCCGTCTCCTCGGTTCCCATCCAGTCCTCCCAGTCCTGCGACAACATCCAGACGGGCGGAGCTTCACCGGTGGTGGAGGGCGGTGACCGCAAGCTGTCGCTGCCGGTGAAGCCCATCAACCTGGATGCCCCACTCTTCGTGCCGGACGTGGAGGAGGTGCGAGTGTCACCGGTCGTCTCTCGCCGGGGCTACCTCAACTTCCTGGAGGAGAACACTAACGGCTGGGTGAAACGATGGGTGGTGAGCCTGCTTTAATGAATTGTTGAATCGCTGAGCATTGCTGGTGCTTAGGTATTGGTCTGCGAGTAGTGAGCATGCTTTAATGAATTGTCAGGTCATTGCGTATTGCTGTTGCTTAGGTATTGGTCTGCGAGTGGTGAGCATGCTTTAATTAATTGTCACATTGTTGAGTGTTGCTGTTGCAACTGTCGCATCTGCGAGATGCTGCTTTCTGAAAGTGTTTTGGTTTGTGTTTTTTTGGTTTGGTTTCTTGCTTTAAGGTTTATATTCTTAGTTTATATGTATATTTCTTTCATCATGCAAGCATATACCAAGCATGCACATAAATACAACATAAATGTGAAAATCTACTAGCCTGTATAACATCACACACAGACACAACAACAAAGACCAGAGTCACCTGTGGTAACTTTCACCTAGTACATGAGTAAATACAAGGTACATAAACTCCACCAGAGATACATCCATACAAGACACACTTATGAGTGAAGATCAATGTTTTATTTTATGTCTGTTCACAGCAAGGTGATATTAGGACCCCCCCCCCCCCCCCCCCCCAATAAAAAAAAACTAACCTCACAGGACTGTGAACAGTCAGTTTAACAGTAGAAGTTATAACACCAGCATTAGACAAAAAGTATCTCTTACGTTCTTGAAAGGTCATACCCATTTTTCTGAAATATATGAGTGACGACAAGGTACAAAGAAGAGTAGTAGTTGGATGTTAGTGCTCTATCAGCCACATGGAGTTGTCTCAGGACAATTGGTGTTGGATGTTAGCGCTCTATCAGCCACATGGAGTTGTCTCAGGACAGTCGGTAGCTGGATGTTAGTGCTCTATCAGCCGCATGGAGTTGTCTCAGGACAGTCGGTAGCTGGATGTTAGCGCTCTATCAGCCGCATGGAGTTGTCTCAGGACAGTTGTTAGCTGGATGTTAGCGCTCTATCAGCCGCATGGAGTTGTCTCAGGACAGTTGTTAGCTGGATGTTAGCGCTCTATCAGCCGCATGGAGTTGTCTCAGGACAGTCGTTAGCTGGATGTTAGCGCTCTATCAGCTGCATGGAGTTGTCTCAGGACAGTTGTTAGCTGGATGTTAGTGCTCTATCAGCCGCATGGAGTTGTCTCAGGACAGTTGTTAGCTGGATGTTAGCGCTCTATCAGCCGCATGGAGTTGTCTCAGGACAGTCGATAGTTGGATGTTAGCGCTCTATCAGCCGCATGGAGTTGTCTCAGGACAATTGGTAGTTGGATGTTAGCGCTCTATCAGCCACATGGAGTTGTCTCAGGACAATCGATAGTTGGATGTTAGCGCTCTATCAGCCGCATGGAATTGTCTCAGGACAATCAGTACAGAAAAAATGCTGAGCTGGAGGTAAAGGTGAAAGAGCTGATGTAAGGCAGTGTGTGTGTGTGTGTGTCAGGTGGTGCGTCGCCCGTACGTGTACGTGTACAACAATGAGAAGGACCCGGTGGTGAGGGCCATCATCAACCTGGCCACCGCCCACATCGAGTACTCCGAGGACCAGCAGGCTCTTCTCAAGGTAACGCTGATCAGCCTGGCTGGGTGGGTGGGTGGGTGGGTGGGAAGGTGGGGTAGTGATCCAGTGAGTGGGTGGAATTGTGGGTTGTCGAGCCAGTGAATGGTTGGATGGATGGGAGGGTGGAATTGTTGAGCTAGAAAATGGTTGAGTGGGTGGAATTATGGGTTGTTGAGCCAGTGAATGGTTGGGTGGGTGGAAGGGTGGAATTGTTGAGCTAGAGAATGGGTGGGTGGATGGAAGGGTGGAGTTGTTGAGCCAGAGAATGGATGGAAGGGTGGAATTGTTGAGCCAGAAAATGGTTGGGTGGGTGGAGTTGTGGGTTGTTGAGTTAATGAATAGATGAGTGGATGGAAGGGTATGTTGGTGAGCCAGTGAATGAGTGGGTGGATGGAAGGGTATGTTGGTGAGCCAGTGAATGAGTGGGTGGATGGAAGGGTATGTTGGTGAGCCAGTGAATGAGTGGGTGGATGGAAGGGTATGTTGGTGAGCCAGTGAATGAGTGGGTGGATGGAAGGGTATGTTGGTGAGCCAGTGAATGAGTGGGTGGATGGAAGGGTATGTTGGTGAGCCAGTGAATGAGTGGGTTGATGGAAGGGTATGTTGGTGAGCCAGTGAATGAGTGGGTGGATGGAAGGGTATGTTGGCGAGCCAGTGAATGAGTGGGTGGATGGAAGGGTATGTTGGCGAGCCAGTGAATGAGTGGGTGGATGGAAAGGTATGTTGGTGAGCCAGTGAATGAGTGGGTGGATGGAAGGGTATGTTGGTGAGCCAGTGAGTGAGTGGGTGGATGGAAGGGTATGTTGGTGAGCCAGTGAATGAGTGGGTGGATGGAAGGGTATGTTGGTGAGCCAGTGAATGAGTGGGTGGGTGGAAGGGTATGTTGGTGAGCCAGTGAGTGAGTGAGTGGATGGAAGGGTGGGGTGGTGAGCCAGTGAGTGGTTGGGTGGATGGAATTGTGGAATGATGAGCCAGTCGGTGGGTGGATGAAGGGGTGGGTTGGTGAACCGGTGAGTGGATGGGAAGGTGGGTGGGTTATTTAATTATTACTTGCTTGGCTTGCAGTAATGGACACAGGTGAAATGCATCAGTAATGGACACAGGTGAAATGAATGTGCTTTCAGACCCAGAATGCATTTTCTGTGATGACCAAAACCCGGGGCTTCTTGCTTCAGACGTTGGACGATAAAGATTTCCATGACTGGCTGTACGCCATTAACCCTCTGCTGGCTGGGCAGATCAGGTGTGTGTGTGTGTGTGTGTGTGTGTGTGTGTGTGTGTGTGTGTGTGTGTGTGTGTGTGTGTGTGTGTGTGTGTGTGTGTGTGTGTGCGGCGCACGCGTGTGTGTGTGTGTGTGTGTGTGTGTGTATCAGTGTGTAGATTTGTGTGTGTCTGTGTGTGTTTGAGTGTATGTGTATCAGTGTACATGTCAGTGTGTGGATGTGTGTGTTGAGTGAGTGCATGTGTGTGAGGCAGTGTGTATGAACGCATGTGTGCATGCCAGTGCTTTCCCTCTGTGAAACCGGTGTCTGTGTGGTACGATCAGTTTGTGTCTTTTGTTTGTCTTACTGTTGTTTCAGTTGCTTCCATCATGTGCATTGATTGTTTTTTCATCAGCATCTTCTTAGCTGCTCATCTTCTGGCCTGTAAGTCTCTGGTGCTTGTTTCTGTTGACTTGCTAATCTTCGCAACTGCGGTTTCTGTTTCAGATCAAAGCTGTCTCGTCGCAAGCAGCCCATGATGATATAAAACAAGCAGGCTGGATGTCCGAGAAGAACTGACACCATCGTCCTGCCAGATTCATCAGCTACACTACTCTCAACGCTTTCAACACATGGCCGTGATATGATACAAGGAACACTTACACCACGTGTTTTTTGTTTGTTTTTTATTGCGTGTGTCTTTTTTGAATACTTGACGAGGAACGTACAGGGCACCTTCGTGCTGTTCGTAGATCTCACCACTCTTTTTGTCAGATCAGAGAAAAAGATGTATGACACATCTTCAGACTGAATTAATCAGCACGCTTGGTCAGGTAAGAGAAGAGCACACACCATGACACACCTTCAGGCAGAATCGACACGTTTTAAGTGCTTCCAGGTATAAAAATTATCTCAAAGAGAAGATTGCAGGAAAGTGAAGGCGTAGCGTTCAACAAAATTTACGCACTGGCATGCATGGAGCCTTGTTTTGGTGAGGCAGTTGCAAAAAACCGAAGGCCATGCCGACTTTTCTGGCACTTTGTAAGCCGCTCCATTCACTGGCGTCATGCATGTTTTGTCAATGTTATCCCTGTGTGGTTCTCATCCTCTTTATGAAAAAAACAAACTTTTTGTTTTTTTTAAGCGGCTCTTGAAATTCCATCTTTAAATTCCATCTTGGCTGATTTTCCCATGCAATGGGCTTAATTGTAATTTTATGTCATTTTAACTCGTGTAATCATCTTTTACTATGGCCTTTTTTTTTCTTCTCAAGATGGAAGAGCTATGAATTCCGTTAGTGAATGTTGGCGTACAGCACAAGTCTGCATGAAGGGTGTTCCAGTTGTGTCCTGAGGCAACACAGAGTCAACTTTGCTTGCAAAGTGCAGAATTCATTTACTTATGAAGTGCAGGATTTGTTTGCATCGTGTTCTGTTGTTTAATGCCAGACATGCAGGTTTCTTTCCATGTCTACAGTCTGATCAATGGCCATACCATACTTGTCGTTCTCATCATCTGACCAAAATGTTTCACTGCAATGTGCGTCGTACGCTGGATTTGAGCCTTCTTTGTTGTGCTTTAAAGAAGAGGCTTTTGTGGTAATAGTCGGAAGGCGAACAACAACAGAAAAACTATCATTATTGCATGGTTTCACTTGGTATAAGAGTAGAATTATTTGTGGCTATTTCGTGCTTGGTAAACATCAAAATGGTTCACTGATTATGTCAGTGCGTCGTTGAAGTCATCGGTCGGTGTTCCATTTAAGTTGTCATCTTTCTCTGTTTCATTGAAGCTCTTTCCAGGAATGGCTGTGGTACCATGGTTTTGGGACTGCAAGTTGCTGATGAATATGAGATTACCCCTCAGTTTTGACCCTCACACTCCGCAGTTTTGACCCTCACACTCCACAGTTTTGACCCTCACACTCTGCAGTTTTAACCCCCAAACTCCGCAGTTTTGACCCCCAAACTCTGCAGTTTTGATCCCCAAACCCCACAGTTTTGACCCCCAAACTCTGCAGTTTTGACCCCCAAACTCGCAGTTTTGACCCCCAAACTCCACAGTTTTGACCCTCACACTGCGCAGTTTTGACCCCCAAACTCTGCAGTTTTGACCCCCAAACTCTGCAGTTTTGGCTCTCACACTCTGCAGTTTTGGCCCTCACACTCTGCAGTTTTGATCCCCCAAAAAGGAAGGGGAAAAAATCACTGGTAAGGTGATCCAGGGTATAAGATGTAAAGCAGGCATCACGACTGCAGGATGATCAAAACAAAGTGAAAACTGAGAGATACACATGAAACAAAGGAAAGCCCGCAGAGAAGCTAACTGCCAGAGCGAATAGTGGGAACCAGCCAGATTGTACGACATACATGACATTGTCTGCTGGAGATGAAGAGCATGAGAAGCATTGTTTCTCATCCGTTACGATGGAACGGCATTCATTGTTGTATTTAATAGGAAAACGGGCTAAGTTTAGGTCACACATTATAATATACACCACCGTCTCGAGATGCGGAAGTTAAAGCTTGAAGGGTAGGGTGTGGGGGACAAGCATCATCTTGCAGTCCAAAACGTACGGTCGTTTCAGTTATTGCGTATCCCTATGTACATGTGATTTGTCAGTCCAGGCCATAAACGTTTAATTCTTGTGAATAGCATTTGGTACCAGTGAGGGGCATTTATGCCAGTGAACAAGCAAAGCATATTTGAACATGATTACCCTGAACGTATTGTGCAATATTATTAGTGTTCATTCATCTTTAGGCATCACGCTCGTTTGTATCGTGACTCTTGTGTACTAGGGTATGTGGAAATCTATTTTGGATTTTTTGAGTCAGGTCCATGTTGTATTATAATATCATGAAGTTTTACGTGTGTGTATCATATAATATATACATTGTGTAATCGTGGAATTTGTGTTGGTTGATGCTTTTGCGGTAGAGGTTGAAGAAGCTGGTCACGTGCTTTCTGTACAGAAGCATGGGACAACATTTCCGCTGGCTTAATACTGCCCTCACTTCTCTCACTGTACATTGCCGTCATGGCGCTTGAACAAATTCCAGTCAGTACAAAATGAAAACGATGCCAGACCATCGGACAAGTAACATGTACAATTATTATGCCCTGCTGTTATTCTTGAAAAATTTGCTCGACATTCTGTTGGAACTGTTGTAGTTTTTAAAGTTTTTGTTTCTGTTTTTGACCATTCTCTTTTTGTTTTTGTTTTAGTTTTTCCGTTTAGTTTTTTGTTGGTTGGTTGCCTTCTCATAGTAATAACCAGCCCTTGATTTAATTTTATAATTTGTTGAAAATATCCCCCAATTGCAGTGTAGCCTTTAATTGCTGAGGTTAGCTGGCGTCTGCTTTAACTTGTACATCTTTCCTCGGCTGATTGTGGCCTATCTGATAGATGCCTATCTGTGACAGCACGATCAGTTTATGGTAGAAGTTGCTCTGCCTTAGCAAATACAGAGTTGTGAGGATTTTTTCCGGCTCAGGTTTGTGGTTTTGACTGAGTGGACGGAAATATACAGCAAGCGCAAATAATGCTTTTCTGTGAAGGCTTTTTCTTGTCTTTTTTCCGACCCTGTGTGGTTGACAGGATGTTAAAATCCGATTACTAACGAAGTAACTAACCCCCTAGAAATTGTTTTCAAATATGGTGCTTGCAAGAAGGCCAGGGTTTCTGTTTTCATGCCAGGCAATTGTTCTGCTGTTTTTGCTTATTTCAAGAAATGGTGGTATATATATGGTATAGAGAGAGAGAGAGAGAGAGAGAGAGACAGAGAGAGAGAGTCAGAGAGTATGTGATATGATTCAAAATGGAATCTATTTTAATCATCTACATTCCTGATGACATTGTCATGTAAAAGAATGATTAATGTTCCTTGTCTTTTTTTGTCCCTTTTCTTTTTTGTTTGTTTTTATTCTGTTTTTAAAGAAGGAATCATGGGCTTGTCATTTTCTGGTTGATACAATTTGCATTTGCTGTAAAAGTGAGCATACAGAAGAACCTCTGGTGAGAAGACCACCTGTTTTGCTCACACTTCCGTGTAAATTAACCTCTCTTCAAAGATTTGGGAGTTTGGGGTCTGTCATCAGAGGTTCTGTGTTACGATTTTCAATATCCTTTGATTACAGATATTTTTTTAAAAAAAGGGACAGTTGATTTGGGTATTAAACAGGAACAAAACTGGCCCACCACTTTCTCCTGGAAAAGAATATAATTATTTTGGATGAGGAAAACCTAACGTGAGCAAATGCGGCAACCGTTTTTCTGAACTAGGCCTATTTTTAAGGTCTCCGAAAAGTTAGAGAGCAGTACATTTTTTCCTGTTTTAAATACGAGTCAGTTGAGTAATTTGTGCTTCTTGTTCTCATGAATCATTCTTAATTGGTTTGCTGTGTTTCCTTAGTCGTTACTGTTTCTTCTTTTTTTATTTTGTTTTCTTCCCCACTTTTTTTGGGGGGTGGGGGGGGGGGGGGGTGGAATGGATATATGGTTGCTGGCTATGAAACTTCCACCAAGTAAGATCCAAACACCAAAAGGTGTTACGGATACGCAATGTGTCCGTGTCAAAATAAATAAGCGTTCCTTTGAACCTTTTTGTGTTTGGATCTTGTTTCAGATTTTTTTTAAAATAAAAATCCATCAAGTAAGCTGAAAGCACTTTTTCTGCAAGCAGATGCCACATCTTGTTAGTCCCATTGTATCAGCAACAAAAAGGCGCGACAGTTCCCCATTTTTGTTATCAGACCTTTGCTTCATCATGCCCATGATTTACCTTGTCGTTGTCCATTTTTGTCTCATGTTCATCCTCGGACGTAAAAGAGCACAGTTTTGGGCTTTTAGTCTTTTATTCAAACACGGCCACGTCACAGGGTTTGAAGTAAAAGAGAAATGTACAAAATGCAAGACTGATCACCTGAAAAAAACAGCACCATGTGTTTATGATGTAAATAGCACAGATATCATTCGAGACACCATTCCATGACTTTTTTTTTAAATCTTTTTTTTTAAGGCGGGGTTGGGCAAGGCAGGGGGAGGGGGGGCAGCGGTTCGATGGTTTTCATCATCTATGGAGGTGGAGTAGCTGAGAGTGAGACTTGATTTGGGTCAAAATGTTGCTGGTGCAGATTCGGGGTTGGGAGGTAATCTCCCCACACACACCTCGCCCCCAACCCTCCGTGCCTACCCCACCCCTTTCCCTTAATTTTGGGGTGGTTGGCTCCGTGTCTGAAAGTCCCGTGGAGGAGATGAAAGAAACGCCTAGGTCTTGCGTGCTCTATGCACGTACGTGTGCACATTAAAAATCTGGCAGCAGCGCACCATCATTGCCGTGGCAAAAGTCTGCCGATGCTGCACCGTTGTCATGAAAGAATTAGTAAGCAGTAGGCTTGGGTAGCGTGAGTGTGGTATAATGCGAGTTCCCTGAACAAAGCAGCAGATTTTCCTGTGGAAAAAAAGAAACAAACAAAATCTGCAGCTGGAGGCCAGGGCTGCTGCTAGAATTACAGTGGAAAGGGAATGTCGCCTGCTGCATCCGAGCCTTTTCCATCACAACACTGAGGGTAAATGTCCATTTAAAGTATTGAATACCAGCATAATCGGCAGTGATACGGAGGAGAGATGTGATATGTTGAGCTTCCTCACCGAGTGTTCTGCATGTTGTGTGATGATAAAGCAATGAGGTTGCCCACCCCCCCACCCCGCCACCCTGTGTGATGTCATCTGTGATCAGTTCTGTAATATAGTTCTTTTCGCCCTCATTCTTTCATCATTTTGTTGAACCATTACTTACTGTATATATACATATATCTACATTAGTGAAGGATTTTCAGTGGGTTCTCTTCGGTCTCGCAGTGTGCACTGACCACCACCCATGTACATGTATATTGTTGTAAATGAGAGTTCATGTACTTTTCTCAACCATCTGGATATATATATATATAGACTTCCGCTGCTTTTTGTACCACCATTGTGTTAGTGTTGCGTGCCGTGTTGTGCTACCTGGTCGCTGTAGCAGGTTTTTTCCTCCGTGACTTGCAGCATGTGCAGCGCGGTGTTCAAGTCATGGGTAAACCACATACATGCTTTGTGCAATAAACACCACTTTTAGTTCGACTTACTGACTGGGTGGTACTGCAAGGGTGGGAAGCGGCACAAGTCTCATCGACTGAGCCCCTGGGAACAGTGCTGAGGGAATCGTGGGTGTTCCGCATACTCTCTGCTTCCTGTCCGTGGCAGTACTGGCCCTTGCTCCCATCATCCCATTGATCACTGTCGCTGTGTGCTCTATTTTTGTTTTGGTTGTTGTCAATGTCAGTTTTATGACAAAATTGGTCGTGTGCAGTTGTGTGTTTTTTATTAATTTTTTATTAGACTCTTCAGGGGAAATATATGGGTCAGTGTAATGATCAGGATTACCCTGGCAGAATTTTGTGTACATATATATATATATAGGTGAGATACACAGGAATAACATTACTGTAAAAAAGACTTTGGGTAAACGGTGTGTTCTCAAGGGAGATAATTCATGTTTTCAGACTGCAAAAATATTGACATTAATTTTGGCTCCGGTACATTTTTTATTTTTGGGGGTGTTTTTTTGTTGGGTGGGGGGGTGGGGGTGGGGGGGGTCTGTGTCTTCAAGATCTTTAAACTTTGTATTGCTGGGTTTACGGTAACCTTTATCTTACTCCTTTGATTATTGTTTTGGTGACTGTGATGAAATTTCAAGGGCACAGCATGAAACAAGTCAGCAATTGAATACAGTACAGTACTTTGCAAGCTAGAGATTGCAACAAGTTTGAAAATTGGGTAATTGTATCTGTAGCTAAAAATAGCAACAAGGAGAGTTATCATTCCTCGTTTTTTGACTGCCTCCCTTGGTTGACATTGCTGCTTGCTGGGATTGTGAATGCGAGTTGACTGAGCATCACATGCCATTCCTACATCTTATTGCTGCGGTCATTTTGGAACTGTGAACTTTGAATTGTGATATTACATTGTACTTATTTTACTCTTTTGTCAATATTTATGCCTGTTCACAGGGATGTTCCCAGCGTCAAATTGAGCTTATTAGTCTGTCTGGCGATAATCAAAATGGTCTACTGTTTTATCAGTCTCAAGTTATTGCTGAAAGAGAGACAATTCAGATTGTAAAGTAAGAGCTTTCAGATGTTTTAGTCCGGACTGAGGCCAGACATAAAAACACATGCTCATTTACACACACAAAACACAGATGGGATGCCAAATATCGCTTTTCTTCTTCTTCTTCTTCTTCTGTTCTTTTTAAAGTTTTTAAGTGAGAGAAAAACAGTTGCCTTGTTTAATACAGTTGTGAAACGCTTGCTTTTGTGAGTTCCATATTAAGTTAGTTAATTTGGAGATTTGCTGCGGTTAGGATGTGGTGTCGCAATTTCGAACAGGCTTCTGGATGACTTGCCCTTCAACATAGCGTCAGGAATGTTGTAGAATGTGAAGGTTGATCAGACTGATCAGGAAAGTCCCATTTCGAGTAGAGCGTCGAAGGGTCAGGGCTGGAATGTTTTCCTTCCCCAGAAGCTAAAACCAGTAGCGTCACAGCTAGTGGAGTGAGCAGCAGCATAACTGAGGGGTTTTGCAGTGAATGCCATCACCTTTTGTGTCTTGTGTTCCTCTCCTTCCTGCTTCAGTGGAAAGCTGTGTGTCCAAACACTTTTGTGCAGTTAGTTTATTTTTACGAGTGTGATTCTTTTCCCTTTTTTGTTTGTTGCTGCCCTAATTGTTTGCATATTATATATACACATGTTTTGAGATGGTCAGAATGGTGCTTTTTCTCCTAGCCGTTGAATTTGATTTCCTTTCCTGTAATTTCTCTTTCCGGGAATTTAAACGGCCTCCTTCGTGGCTTGGGGGGGGGGGGGGGGGGGCAGCAGGCACAGGCTGTACCAATTCCACCGACAGTATAGCTCTGTCAGTCTCTTTCAACTGTGTGTGCATGCGTGCACGTATGGACATTTTCCTTTTGCTGTAGTTTTGTCTGAAGATCATTGCTGAAAAGCTTTATGGCCAGTAGTTGCATTATTTCACCTTTTCCAGTTTTTGTGTTGCGCATGTCTTAAGCTGAAAGTCGTTTATGCTCTCTGTTTTAATGCAAGTGACTTGTTTTGTGTTGCATTTGTATGACCTTTTTTTTTTATTAATAATTTTTATAAGCTACATATTTGCGTATAGATGTGCGGGTACGTTTAAGCCAGATTTTATTTTAGAAAATGACTTCCAGAGTCTTGTCTTGCAGGCAGAACTTGTAAAAAGAATTCCTTTTTTTTTATAAACTGTCTGCAATGTTGATTGGTTCTTTCAGTGTTCATGAAAAAGATGTCCCCGGTACCACAGATAAGACACAGCGGAATTTCTCAGTCTTTGAAAGCAACAGTATATTTTGTAGCTGGATGTTTTTGTGATAGTTGACTAAGCTGTGTCCCAGGTTTGTTATTGTTCTGTTGTTTCCGCATGCATTGGTGGGCTTGGAGCACCATGCTTGATTATGCTTAACATTGGATGTGAATTTTATTATACCCAACTCAGTTTTAGAGCATTCGGATGTTTGGACTTCTTTGGCGACTACCTGGGTGTCTTTCTTCTTGTGATCCAATTAATTTCCTCTCAACAACAAAAATGATTTAGGCTCAATAGCTACTTACAATGCTTGCAAGTAACTGCCAAGTACATCATCGATCGGGAACTGCAATGATTATTGTTTACTTTGAAATCGTGAGATGTTTTCGCGTTTTTCTCCATACTTTCTCAACACAAACACCAAATGTATAACTACGTGGTTATGTCTGCTATCTGTAGTGTTTGTGTTGTCTAGTGTTCAAACAATCATCTTGCGTGTCTAGATTCAGATCCAATTTTAAAAAAATCATGTTATTGTTGAAAATATCATCAGTCCGTCACCTGTGTAAGCTTTCCATTCTGTGATGATGGAACTTTCATGGACTGCACTGTCAATCTGACCGAGTGGTAATTTTGGTTTAGATGGATACCAAAACAAGACAATAAAAGCAAAGCAGAAAAGGCAGTAGTCATTGTGAAAACCAGGAGATTTGTTCAGAACTTCTTTTGAGAGAGAAAATGACAAACTAATTCTAGCCATTTTAAGAGGATCGGAGTCCAAAATGGTTACTGCTTTGCATGCTAAAACCTGTTAGACTGAGTTTGTGATATGTCCCTGTTGTGTCATCATCTCCGGCAATTGTTTCGATCCATTTTGAATGTCAACAAAAAAATCTTCACTAATAAAACATTCAGCTACATTAAGAAAAAACAAAAGAATGAAAAAAAGGTTTGTGTGTGCCAGCATGTGAGTGTGTGTGTGTGTGTGTGTGTGTGTGTGTGTGTGTGTGTGTGTGTGCGTGTGTGTTTCAGATTAGATGCATTGTTTTTTCTTCTCACTATTATTATTATTATTATCATAATCATGTCACAAGTAGTTCTATTAAGCCATCTGTACAAATGAAGAAGTCATATTTCAGGTTAGATGCAGATATTTTTTTCCCCTCACTATTATTATTATCATAGTCATGTCGTAACAAGTTGTTCAGTCAAGCCATCTGTGTGAATGAAGAAGTTATATTTCAGATTAGATGCAATAATTTGTTTCACTATTATTATATGATAGCCATGTCTACGTAGCGTAGTTGCAATGAAGAAGTTATATTTCAGATTAGATGCAGATTAATTTGTTTCACTATTATTATTATGATAGCCATGTCATCACAAGTAGTTCAGTCAAGCCGTCTGTGCGAATGAAGAAGTTATATTTAAGGATAGACGCATATGATTTTGTTTCACTATTCTTATCATCGTAGTCATGTCATCACAAGTAGATCAGTCAAGCCGTCTGTGCGATGAGAGTATATTTAGGATACGCATACGATTGTTTCATATTTAATGGATATCAAAGACAAACTGCAATAAGAAGTCATATTTAAGAAGAGTATTTTGTTTCACTATTCTTATCATCGTAGTCATGTCATCACAAGTAGTTCATAAGCCTTGTGCGAATGAAGAAGTCATATTTAAGGATAGTACGCATACGATTTTGTTTCACTATTCTTATCATCGTAGTCATGTCATCACAAGTAGATCAAACTGTACGAATGAAGAAGTCATATTTAAGATAGACGATACATTTTGTTTCACTTATTCTTATTATCGTAGTCATGTCATCACAAGTAGTTCAGTAATCGTGTGCGAATGAAGAAGTCATATTTAAGGATAGACGCATACGATTTTGTTTCACTATTCTTATCATCGTAGTCATGTCATCACAAGTAGATCAGTAAGCCATCTGTGCGAATGAAGAAGTCATATTTAAGGATAGACGCATACGATTTTGTTTCACTATTCTTATTATCGTAGTCATGTCATCACAAGTAGTTCAGTAATCTGTGCGAATGAAGAAGTCATATTTAAGGATAGACGCATACGATTTTGTTTCACTATTCTTATCATCGTAGTCATGTCATCACAAGTAGATCAGTCAAGCCGTCTGTGCGAATGAAGAAGTATATTTAAGGATAGACGCATACGATTTTGTTTCACTATTCTTATCATCGTAGTCATGTCATCACAAGTAGATCAGTCAAACCTGTGCGAATGAAGAATCATATTTAAGGAAGACGCATACGATTTTGTTTCACTGTTCTTATCATCGTAATCATGTCATCACAAGTAGATCAGTCAAGCCGTCTGTGCGAATGAAGTTATATTTAAGGATATACGCATACGATTTTGTTTCACTGTTCTTATCATCGTAGTCATGACATCACAAGTAGATCAGTCAAACCGTCTGTGCGAATGAAGTTATATTTAAGGACATACGCATACGATTTTGTTTCACTGTTCTTATCATCGTAGTCATGTCATCACAAGTCGATCAGTCAAGCCGTCTGTGCGAATGAAGTTATATTTAAGGATATACGCATACGATTTTGTTTCACTATTCTTATCATCGTAGTCATGTCATCACAAGTAGATCAGTCAAGCCGTCTGTGCGAATGAAGTTATATTTAAGGATATACGCATACGATTTTGTTTCACTGTTCTTATCATCGTAGACATGTCATCACAAGTAGATCAGTCAAGCCGTCTGTGCGAATGAAGTTATACTTAAGGATATACGCATACGATTTTGTTTCACTGTTCTTATCATCGTAGTCATACATCACAAGTAGATCAGTCAAGCCGTCTGTGCGAATGAAGTTATATTTAAGGATATACGCATACGATTTTGTTTCACTGTTCTTATCATCGTAATCATGTCATCACAAGTAGATCAGTCAAGCCGTCTGTGCGAATGAAGTTATATTTAAGGATATACGCATACGATTTTGTTTCACTGTTCTTATCATCGTAGTCATGACATCACAAGTAGATCAGTCAAGCCGTCTGTGCGAATGAAGTTATATTTAAGGATATACGCATACGATTTTGTTTCACTGTTCTTATCATCGTAGTCATGTCATCACAAGTAGATCAGTCAAACTGTGCGAATGAAGAAGCTGGGACTCGGAATCTGTTCAGGAAAGCGGTTGACTCCAAGCCGACACAGGGCTCGCCATACCTGCCAGCCCATACAGTTTACCGGTATAAAATAGTTTTTTTTTCTCTCATTATTTTGGGGAGATTTGGCCATATTGGAAAATGGATACAGGAAAACATAATTTTCATGAGATTTTGTTGTTGTTTTAAACTGAGCAAAAAGATTGAAAAATTCTCGAACGAGCAGCCGACACACGCCTTCGCCAAATGCACACTGACTGGCCTAGTGCAATAGGCTAAGAAATCTCGTCGGAAGTGAAATTTGAAGTCGCGCATGTGTATTTTGCACAGCATTGCTTCTTCCTTCCACTGCCACACGTGCCGGTTGGAATTCAAAATGCTGCTGCCACCAGCGAAAAAAAAAGAAAAAAAGATTCCCGCTTGTATAAGGAAAGTACAGGTTCACAAACTGTGGACTAAGGTTTACAGCTATGGATCACATGCATGTTGACTTTCTGTGCTGACTCTAACTTCGGTATCCGTTCCACCCCCGTGTTACCGCAGTAGCACGCAAAAGATCCCGGTCATTCTGCCAAAAGTGCAAATGGCAGGTTACAGCTAAACACGCATACACCTTACGTATGTGGCTTTGCATGAAGTGACATGGTGCATGGTTGTATGGATAATGGTGTACACAGGACTTGCTCCGAGACTGCTGCAGTTTCATGTGGCACCAGCCATGCCAGCGTTGTAGGTACACCACTTCGGTGGATATTCAAAAACAACAACAACAACAACAAAACGCGCTATAAAGCTAGTCACTCAAGTAGAACCACATGCGAGCGCAGTGAGTCTGCTCAAGAGAGCGGAGAATAGCGCTATCTATGTAAGCGATCATCAATCAAACAATCAATGTGTAGTTGGCTTTTGGATACTCTCACGAAGTGAGACTGCCAGAGGTAATGAAAGAAAGACAGACACACACAATGACTCAGACAAACTCCAAGCTCTGCTTTACATTATCCTAGCTTCCTCCTTGGAGGAAGGCACACTCCGAGTATCGCTTTCCGGCACCTTCTTCCAAACTCTTCAGAATTGGTTTACGTCACAGAAGAGGCACTCTTTATCTCCGAGCAGCTGTCCACCGAAAGGTTTGGGTACTAATAAGACTGTGGAAACAACATAGCGTTCAGAGCTCAGGAGCTGTGTGAAAGTCGAGGTGGACGTCCTGGGCTCCCGTCCCTAATAAACCTACGATTTCTGTGGACGTAAAGCAACACTTCAACAACTTCAACCAACAACACAGCGCCCAAGCAAGAGGCGCGTCCACCCCGGACGAAAAAAAGAGCGGTTCGGTCTAAATAATTTTGGTTTTATTTGCGCTGACGTAAGCAACATGGGCAGTTATAAAGGAAATGCCTATACTTTGAGTTTCAGAGCACAGGAGCCGTGTGAAAGTCGAGTTGGCCATCCTGGGCTCCCCGTCTCTAATAAGCCTTATGGTTTCTGTGGACTTAAAGCACCATGAAGGAAGAAGAATTTGAGTTTTGTCCGATACAAACTAAGTGTCATTTGAGCACCAACAAAAAGCTGTCCGTTAGACAGTTTGGGGAGACCTCACACTCCGAGCATCGCTTTCCGGCACCTTCCTCCAAACTCTGCCAGATTTAGTTACGCCACTGAAGGGGCACTCTTTATATCCGCGCAGCTGTCCACCGACGCGGTCAGCGCCCTCCGAAAGGTTCGGGTACTGATAAGACTGTGAAAGCAACCTAGCGCCCAAGCACGCACATAAACATGAGGCGCATCCACCCCGGGTAAATAAAGAGTTCCGTCTCGATTCAAACGGTTGTGGTTTTATTTGAGCTGGCGTAAGCAACATGGTCAGTTATAAAACAAACGTCTGATATAATCTGAGTTGTTTGTAACAAACTTACTACTGTTTGAGCACCAACAAAAAACTGCTCGTTAGCTGACAGTTTTCTGGACCCTATGGCGTAACTAAATACGGCAGTGGTTGAAGGAAGGATGTCGTGAACCAGTGTCTGGAGTTTGGGGAGACCTATGGCGTAATCAATTATGGCAGTGGTTGGAGGAAGGATGTCGTAAACCAGTGCTTGGAGTTTGGGAGGAAGGTGGCGGAAAGCGATGCTCGGAGTGTCTGTGACGCAGACAGCCATGACTCGTAACGACGTGCCGAGCAAGTCACTTTCATATTAGGAGTAAGTAAGTAAACATGGTGCTTAACGTCCACAGAAACCATGAGGCTTATTAGGAAGGGTGTATGGAGGTTGGGGAAGAGGGAGATTATATACCTATCGCTACACAGTCACCACCAGAATGACTGCTGCATTAAGATGGGCAGCGACTGATGAGAGCCATTTTAATGTTTCAGTAGGAAGTGATGGACAAAGTCACAAAACAGTGTCCACAAACCACAAGAGAAAGGAGAGCCGAAGCGGTATCGAACCGAGGTCCTTCCGCTTACCAGCCTAACGCCTTTACCACTAGGCCAAACCGGCTCACGAGACATCATATAGGAAAGAAAACGCGGAATATTATACATTTGCTCAGTCTTTAATATGGGCTTTGGCCCAGGTATATATAGTCTTATAAGCTTTCTTATTAAAAGAGTATTTCAAAGGATTAAAAACATGATCTTTCAGAACTGTCTCTTCTTCGTCGGAGTTGTCCGCCATGTACTCGGCTATTCTCGCGTTTAGTTCCGCGCTTCTTTTCGTAAGGGCCACAACTCTCTTAACTCGGTCAGGGGCCATAACCCTGATGTGATTTTGAGACTCGAAATCGGACAGGTCCACCTCGGAGTTTCGAGTAAGCAGCAACGGGTAGCTGGGGGAAAAACACACAGACAGGGTGAATTTCAAGGGAGGAGAAGAGGGAAGTAGAGGGAGATTGGTCGATTTGTCAACGGTGTGAGATATTAGCACGTTGCATTACTGCAGGATACTAATGAAGACATTCAAAGGGAAAAGGTTTGATAAAAGGAGCATAAATAAACAATATTAACATTAACACACACTCACGCAAACGCACACACAAACACACGCTCACACGCGCTCGCGCGCACACACACACACGCACGCACACACTACACGTCTCTCTCTCTCTCTCTCTCTCTCTCTCTCTCTCTCTCTCTCTCTCTCTCTCTCTCTCTCTCACTCGCACACACACACACACACACACACACACACACACACACACACACACACGGGCGGACACATACACACACACGGGCGGACACATACACACACACATACACCCCATTGTCAAAGAGAAAGAGATACACACACACACACACACACACACACACACACACACACACACACACACACACACACACACACACACACACACAAACCACCGTGATAATTATACACGCACAAACACACACACACACACACACACCACAAGCACACACGCAGCAAACCTACTTCCTGTCCGACTCGTAAAACTGGAACTCCGCCAGCAGCCCCTTTTCCGCGCCGTAGGGGAAGAGGTTGCCCACGTCCACCAGATCGCCCTGCACGCGAGCCGACGTCACCCGGACCGAGGGATGACTGTCTCGACCGCTGCACATGACCTCTGCAGTGTGGGAGAAAGGCTGGTCCAGCGGCGGCGGTAAGTGTTTCCGCTTAGACCCCGCCAGCCGTGTGTGTGAGGCAGACGCCGAAGCTTCGCTGAGGTTTGCCGAGGAATCTTTAAGGTGCCATGATGTGGATTGGCGTGATGAGGTTTTCTCCCCAGGAAGACTTGATGAGGATCGGCGTAATGAAGTTTCCGCCTCAGGAAGGCGCGTTGACGAGGATCGGCGTAATGAGGTTTCCGCCTCAGGAAGCCGCGTTGATGAGGATCGGCGTGATGAGGTTTCCGGCACCTCACGAGGCCTTGATGAGGATTCCTGTAACGTGGTCTCCACCTCCGGAAGGCCCGACGAGCAAAGCCGCACAGAGATCGCCTGCCCAGGGAGGTCGCTTGAAGAGGCACGCTGCAAGGAGGCCTCCGCTTCAGCACTTCCCCCGCTAGGGCCTCCTCCTCTTCGCCAGGCCCTTTCGGCAAGGCCTCCGCGTCATCAGTGAGGCGCGATGACCAGGTGCCCTCAGACAAGCTTGAAGAGTAAAGGCGCGCTATGATCATCATCGCCTCCATCGCAGGAGAGCTGTCTGGTGACGTCATTGTCACAGTTTGGTACGCTGATTCCGACAACGTCTCCTGAGATTTCGCACGGGAAGCAGGAATTGTCGTCCCTATGCTCAACGGCGTTCTCAGATTTTTGTGCCAGATCTCACACAGGGACTCCGTAGACCCATCTCCGCTTGCTTGGAAACGGAGAAAGCAAAACAGGGTTAAAATCATCCTCATCATAATAATAATAACAATAGTGCGAAACAGAGTTAAAATCATCCTCATCATAATAATAACAATAGTGTGTGTGTGTGTGTGTGTGTGTGTGTGTGTGTGTGTGTGTGTGTGTGTGTGTGTGTGTGTGTTGTGTGTGTGCGTGTGTGTGTGTGTGTGTGGAGTGCGTGGCCCGACAGTGTTTGCTTTTCCGTATGATACTTTATGTAAATTGTTTTGGTAGGACTGTGCTCTACATGTGTACAGAATATCATATTTAGGTTAATATGTATCATGTGAGCGCTCAGGGCGTTGATGAGCGCATGATAAATGGACATTATTGTTATTAATAATAACAGCAACAACAACAGTAATAATAATAATAATAGTAATAATAAAAATTCTTATAAAGCGCTGTTATCTAACCAGAGTTAAACTCACTGCGCTGTACAAACATCTCATGACAAAACACACACTAACATACATTTCAAACAAACAGAATCTTAAATATTGTAATCTACCATTGTCGCCTATCAAACAATAACCATGTTACACACCCACACCGACACACCCACACGGACACCCACCCACACCCACACCCACACACACACACACGCACACACACACACACACACACACACAGAGGAATGAATTAATAATGGGAATTAATTAAAAAGAAATACGAAAAAAAAAAAACGACTGAGAGAACGACGTACGGCAATGCATAGAAATAAATCTTATTCACGCGTTGTTATGAATTCACGCTTTTGGAAAAATGGCAAACATGCCACCTTCTCTTGCCGGGATCTCTCATGCTCTCCCCCCGCTCATCCATATGCGTCCGTCTACATTCAAGTCACACACAGACACACCTTTTCCCGGACAAAGTATCAGATTCTGCTGGAAAGACAAAGCCCGTTCTTAATTGGGCGAACTGTTTGTTCGCCGAACATACTTCGGACAGTTCGACGAACTATAATTCGTTTCTTAATTGAACTTTTACTTCGCCGAACATGGTTCGGACAGTTCGACGAACTATACTTCGTTCTTAACTGTCTTATAATGAGATGCAAGCTTCGGCCCGAACTTGCGGCTGAAGGGCAGCAGACACATTGGTCCAAAATGTAGACTAAAGTCAAGTCAAGTCAATATACTTTAATCATCCCTCACAGGGTAATTCAATTAACTACTATATCATTTTGGTTCTCAGAGACAAGGCTGTGCCTCCCCCAAGTCAACAAATAGGTAAATTCCGTCCAAAGCTAATGAAGTATCGACACCGTCATCCATTTTTCTTTTTCTTTCTTCCTCATCCACAGGGGAGCTCTTTGCTCTCAACCAATCAGAGGCAGTGTTGGCCGAACTGGGCGAATATTCCCAGAACATGCTGAGCGAAGCTTTTTGGACCCCGAATATAGCTTCGTCGCAGTTTCGCGGAGCAAAAGTTCAACCAACTTAAGAACCAGCCAGGTTCGACGAATGCTCCGAACTATGTTCGCGAGGCAAAATGTTCGCCTAATAGACGATCTTCGGAAATCCAGGGAACTGCACTCGGTAAGTGCCTAAAGGAATGGCCTGTATATACAGGTCCATGCCTGCGGGTGTAGCGCAGAGTAGTCACGCTTTTGTTGGGGGTACAGTGAGCACGTGGGCAAGATGACGGATACCCGTAAACAAAGGCAGAAAAGGCATCAGAAATGCCGATCAAGCGCTCACTGTTCGTGGGGAACATGCAGATCGGATAGTAGGTTCCCCAGCTGGTAGTCTAGTATAAATTATAATAGGTCCAAGCCTGAAGATCTAAAACTGTCGCAGATCGGCTCTTCTCAGCTGCCGCCTCCATTCAGGGGACTTCACTCTCCCGGAGTAAGAAAACACTGTCAAATTATCTTTGCCTGTTATTTCCGGAAATCGTCTATTAAGAAAGGGGTTAACCCATGGGGGATAGATCATACGAAGGCTGTGCCCGAGTTCCACACTTACTGAGCTCGGGACTTGGCAGAGGGCTGTGCGGGATGAAGACGGAGTTGCGGAACCTGATCGCCTTCTTCCACTCCGCGTCGTAGAGAACGTACCTGCCCGTCATGGGCAGCAGGGGGGTGTAGTGGAGGGGCGTCAGACGCCTGACGATTCCCTGCACGTCCGGCAGGCACTCGAAGGCAGCGTCCATGTCCTGCCCTGCGACAGTCACACAACGGCATCCGGCATATAACCACTTCACTGCCATGATCTCATTCGAAAACGACTCCATAAACGTTCGAAATTGGAAACCCTTAAGCCTTTTTGTCTGCTTTTTCGCACTGGCATGTGAAAGGATTTTCATCAAACGCATAGCATTGAAAATAGATGTTATAGGACACGAAAGTATAGTGTTTGTAGGTGCGTCCGTGCGTCTTTCAGCCCGGAAATTTTACAGGCTGGGGCAGTGAAGGGGTTAAGGCAGCTGGGCTTAATTAACCCCTTCAATGCCCCAGCCGGTAAAACATTCTGGGCTGAAAGATGCACAGACCCGCCTGCATATATATATAGTATATTTTCCGGTCCTATGACACTTCGACTTTAATGCTATGCGTTTTGATGAAAATCCGTTCACATGCCAGTGAAAAAGAAAAAAGAAAAGAAAAAAAGGTATAAGGGTTTCCAATTTCGCACTTTTAACGGTCATTTTGAACTGACATCATGGCAGTGAAGGGGTTAAGGCACGAGGTGCGAGCCGCGAACCTGAAGACTTGCCGACTGCAGGTTGTCACAGTTAAACTAGTACTAGTGCAAATTCATTCATTCCGTCAACTACCCAACTGTGGAACACATTACCTCAAACTATACAAACAAATCCTTCAATTAGTCTGCTGAAAAAATATTTGTCAACGAATGACACTGTGGTTCCTATATATTATTATTTTGGTTCTAGAAAGGAACAAGTTAAGCATTGTAGACTTCGACTTGCTATTAGCGATTTAAATTATGACTTATTCAGACGCCACCTGTTAGAAGACCCTATATGTTCATGCGGATATACAGCAGAAACATCAGAGCATTTCTTACTACATTGTCCCCTTTATAATAGTATTAGAAATAAAACCATTAATAAACTAGATGAGAATGAAATAAATATCAATACACTTCCGTTTGGAAACGACCAGCTACATTTAGAAACTAATAAGAAAATATTTGCTATAGTCCACGACTTTTTGCGCCAAACCGACCGCTTGTAAATCTGTAAAAGTCTGCCAAAATTTGTTTATGATACAAGCGAAGAAGTACACGTTTTAATCCTCTCCCTCTCTCTCCCAGATCAATAATTATGACAACATTACTAGACCATTCGGTTAGTTATTTGCTTTTTTAACCCCCACCCCCTCCTCCCGTTTTGTTGTTATTGTTTTGCTTTTTGTTTTGTTTGTTTTTTGTTGTCATTTTGGTCTTTGTTGGTTTTGTTGCCTCTGACGTTTTGACAACAATTTGCCATCTTGCCATCGTAAATGTCTGTGTGATTATCATTTTATCTATAGGTAACACTCAAATAAGCATATTGCTTTTGTGTTTCCTGTACTTATTTGTTGAGCTTATGATTACGATGAATGAATAAAATTTTGTTTAAACCAAACTAGTACGTGTACAGAGAGAGGCGGGATTCAAGATTCAAGATTACTTGATTATCTCATTCGAGAAATTAGAACGTGGCTGAACATGAACACGTCACAGTACATAATAACGCATAATTATTGTATATTTTAGAACTCGAAGAACAGTTATTGAAAATACAAAAGTTATATATTAAACAGACTAGTAATTTACGTAATTTACACACACACACACACACACACACACACACACACACACACACACACACACACACACACACACCTCTGACGTTTGAACGGATTTATCTATTCAGAAATTATATTGACTGCAGACTTTGTTTTGTTCTCACTGTATTAAGAGAGAGAGAGAGGCAGGCAGGCAGGCAGTCAGACAGACAGACAGACGGACAGACAGACAGAGACAGAGACAGCGGACAGATCAGACTCGAACATTCTAGGACACAATCTAACAGTCAGTCTATGCTATACAGCATACATCAGCATACATATAAGAGATTAACACGACTAAACAGGGAAAGTTGGGAGGGGGGGGGGGGGGGGGGGATGGGGGGCGCTGCACAAAGCCAACCACAGCCACTGAAAATGATTTTTTCCCTCGCAATTCTGTCTGCTTGAATGTCAATAGTGCAGTGTTAGGTATATATATATATATATAGCTCCGATCCTAATCATCGCCTAGTGAGCCGGTTTGGCCTAGCGGTAAAGTGTTAGGCTGGTAAGCAGAGGGACCTCGGTTCGAATCTGCTTCGGCTCTCCTTTTCTTCAAAAGTTGTGGTCTGGGACACTGTCTTGTGACTTTGTCCCTCACAATTGTGAAACATGGCTCTCATCGCTGCCCATCTTAATGCAGGAGTCATGCTGGTGGTGACAGTGTAGCGATAGGTATATAATCTCCCTCTCCCTCTCCCCCCACCTCCATCCCCCCTCCCCCCCCCCCTTCTCCCCGTCCCTAATAAGCCGTACGGTTTCTGTGGACGTTAAGCACCATGTTTACT
The DNA here is from genome assembly GCA_018857735.1 of Alviniconcha marisindica. Taxonomy (NCBI): domain Eukaryota; kingdom Metazoa; phylum Mollusca; class Gastropoda; family Provannidae; genus Alviniconcha; species Alviniconcha marisindica. Next base: position 202,033 of record JABMCL010000054.1, on the reverse strand, counting down.
TACTTACCACCTCCATACCCCTTCCCCCCTTCTCCCCGTCCCAATAAGCCTTATGGTTTCTGTGGACGTTAAAACCATGTTTATTTATTTACCACCTCCATACCCCCTTCCCCCGCTTCTCCCCGTCCCTAATAAGCCGTCCGGTTTCTGTGGACGTTAAGCACCATGTTTACTTACTTACCACCTCCATACCCCCTTCCCCCGCTTCTCCCCGTCCCCAATAAGCCTTATGGTTTCTGTGGACGTTAAGTTAAACACCATGTTTACTTACTTAATCATCGCCTCGATATAACCGTAATGGTTGACTGAGCGTAAAACACCAAATTACTTACTTACTTACTTACTTACTTACTTACCTACCGATCCTTACGACGGGCACAGCACCAGTTTAGAGTACTGGCCTACAGAACCAACAACAACAAAATAAAAATGGCGGCGTAGTGGAACGCGTGCATGAGATCCGGCAACGTCAGTCAACACTCCCCGAATGAGAGAACCGGTAGACTTACTTTGCTGCAGCGGGAGGTCTAGCTTTGAGAAGGTGACCATGTCCCTGCCTCTCCACAGCTTCTTGGGGGCCTGTCCGATGGTGATGGCTTTGCTGGTCTCACGACTCCTGGCTCAAGAGTATCTTGGTCCACACCCCCCCTCTCGTCTGGGCGTCGTTTCAGGATCGGGAAACCGCTGCGTCTCGTCTTGCGCCAAAAGGGTCCCGTCTGGAACCCGTGAATATTATATTTTATTAAGCCCCTAGCTTTCACACAGCTTGGTCTGAAATCTAAGGTTTGGTCAACTGTTATCTGTGTTGTGTGTTGTGGTTTTGGGGGTTGGGCGTGTCGTGGGGCGTGTTTTTGGGGCGCGCCCCCCGGGGGTGTGTGTGTGTGTGAAGGGGGGGGTGTAAAGAGTGCGGGGGGGGGGGGGGGGGGAAGGGGTAGATGGGAAAACAAAAAAAGAAGGGGGGGCAGACAACACAGAAAAGGGCAGCAATTGGAGGGGGGGGAAAAAAGGGAGAGAGGGGAAAGGAGGGGGAAGAGAGAGAGAAAAAAAAAAACCAAGAAAAAGAAAAAGAAAGTTTTTTGTTTTTTTAGCCTCTTTCAAAAGAAAAAAAATTTTGGGAAAACAAAATTTTGGAAAAATTTTTTTTTACCCCCCCCCCCCCCCTACCCCCCCCCCCAGCCCCCCCCCCCCCCACCACCAAAAACAAGCCCACCAAAACCTACGTGCCGCTACATTCCTCAGTCAGTTATCTGTCTCTTTTTTCCCTGCTTGATAAAAACTGCAATCTGCTGCCGGTTGATTAGTTTTTTCCCAAAACGAAGGGAAAAGAACACCCCCCAAGTCACCCCAAAAAGTCGGTCTAATATTTTGTACGTTGTACATTTGCACAAACATCAGCTCGTCCTCTGTCTCGTGTGGGCAAAAGGGGGCATGATATCAGCCCCAGGTTTAAAAACGGAATCTGGGGTTTTATCCACGACATCCTCCCCTAAATTTGTAATGCGTCTCTAAGTGTCCTCTCATTGAACAGATTACTTTTCCCATACCAAAGTTTTGTTTCATGAGTTTGTATTCAAAGAACCTGTCACTTGATTCGAGCTTGTCATGCCAGTTTGCCCAAAGCAATTTTTAAGCGTTGAAAAAAGGGTCCTAAGAAACTTCTTTTCGCCCCCTGCCCCCTGATTGTACCACCTTCGCCAAAACCTTGCTTTGTAAAGTCTTTCATCTTCCCCCCAAAAAACCTTCCCCCTTTTCCCGAATTTTAGAACATGGTCCCCCCAAAAGGACCGATCTCGATTCAGTTTCAGGAGTCTCAGCCAGTATTTTATGCTGCGTATCTGGGAGCTGACGGCCAGCGGGTACCTCCCCTTTCACCATACACTATGATGCTAGGAGTTCTGTTGCTTAACCTCAAGAACCTCTTGATGGCAAATAAGTAAACCTTTTTTAATTTTTTCCCACCTCCCTGTACCCCATATCTCAGAGGGAAAAAAAAAGCGCTGGCTGTTTTTGGGGATAAAAGATCTTACTAACCCTCCCCAATCTTGCAATTTATCTTTCTGATGTTTTCAAAATGGTGTAATCTTCCGTTTAGCCTTTGGTAAAAAATCTGCTACAGCTTGCTTGTGCAAAGTTTAGTAGTTAACGCTATGCCTAGGTACTTGTACGAGTTGACTCTTCAAGTTGTAACCCCCTAATCCATCTTTCTTCGAGACAGGTTCCCCCTTTTCTAAACACTGTGATGCTGGTTTTTGCCAGGTTTACTTCCAGTTTTAGTCTATCTGCTTGGGCCTTGAGGTTATTCGCTGGTTTTGCAGCCCCCCTGGTGTTAAAGACACCAGCGCCACATCATCTGCAAACAGCAGTAAGAAAACTTCTGCAATGCCCTGAACAAACTGAACCCCGTGAGTACCCTTGTCCCTTACGGTTGTGGCCAGCTCGTTTGAAGAAGGAGAACAATAAGGGGCCTAACTCCCCCTGCTTGACCCCGACTGGGCGGAGAACTCTTCTGTCGTACACCCCATCCCTCTGACAGAACCCAAAACAGAGCTGTACATTGCTCTCACCCCTTAGCTTTTTTCCCCCCCCCCCCGCCCTTCTAAACACCCCCAAATATGTTTTTCCGGAATCGTATGCTTTACAAACCCAAAAAAGCAACATACAGTTTGTTTTGATTTTGCCAGGACCTTTTCTCCATCGAAATCATAAAAAAAAGTGGTCCACGTTGACCGCCCCTTCCTGAAACCCCCCTCCCTTTTCCCCATTTTGTTTCCCCCACACTTCAAGTCGCTTATTTAATACATATGTATAGCACTTGCTCAAAATACTAAGTAGGGATATGCCACGGTAGTTACCCGGGGCGTTAATGCTTCCCTTCTTGTGTATGGGGACCAGAGCGCTTTTGACCATTTCCCCTTTGTTGAACAGGTGATTGAAATAGCTTGTCAAGAAAGGGACTACAGTCTCCTGCGAGTTTTTCAAGAGCTCGCCCAACACACAATCTTGGCCTGGTGACTTGCCATTCTTAAGGTTTTTTATCGCTGCCCGTACCTCGTCTTCCCTAATGTCCTGGTTCAGTTCTGTCATACTCAGAGGCATATGTATCATCATCACTATCATCCTCACTTGTGTTTTCAGAAAGATTATCCTCACACGAGTTTGTACCAAAAACTGACTTAAAGTGTGCTAACCACTCCTCTAAGGAAATATCGTTGCCTCTGCCCGCCCCCCTGTTTATATCTTGACTGCTTTCCAGAACGACTGCTGGCCCGAAGTTTTTCGTCAAGCCTTCACACTTGTTTTCTTCGTATTCCCTTTTTTTCTTTTGGAGCAAACTATGGTGTTTTGTCCGCTCTGTTACATAAGTAACCCTATCGCTACCACCCTTGGTTCTTTTCCATCGTCTCAACAATCGTTTCACACTTTGTTTGGACTGCCTACATTCATTATCAAACCATGGAGCCCCTTGCTTTTTTCCCTTGCGATTGAAAAACGTTTTCTTCATTGGCTCAGCAGCGTTCAGCAAAAGAGACACAAATATGTCAAGCGCCTTGTTCGGATCACGTGCAATCTGTTCAGTGGGCCCCTCCCAGAGTATTTGTAAACACACTTGACCTGACATTGTTTTGGAAAGTTCGTGTCAGGTTGTCTTGCCAGACGAGTTTTGTGACTACAGTGGCTTGGTCAGCAGTTGCACGTGCTCCGTGTTGGCGTGCCGTGTTTAGAGTGAGTGACACCGGCATGTGCTGCGATTCAACACGTGGAGAGACATGGACCTGCACTATTTTGGACTCGGGAAAGTCCAAGGACACAAGAAAATAGTCATTCACGCTGGACCCACTGTGTGACACAAACGTGAACTCTCCCTCTCTGTCACCATCGCAGTCCCCGTTCAAAATTCGCATTTTGTGAATGTAACACATGTCAAGCAGTTCTGCCCCAAAAGTGTTCACTGTTTTGTCCATGGACTTCTACCCCCGCCTTCAGATTCACTGTCTGAATTTTCGTCGGGGACATCGTTATTGCAATAGTTGTTTCTATCGGGAGTGCGAGAATTCAAGTCCCCACAGACAAAAACTAAGGGCAGTCATATTTCTCGTTTACGTACATAATGCATTCCTCCACCAGTTGTAAACCGCACTTGAAGTCTTTGTCTCTGTAATACGGGGAATGTTGGGGGCATACATAGCAGCAGATAAAAACACATCTCTGTCCACATTGAAAACACTTCCGGACAATTTGAGGAGAAGAATATTGTCAAAGCCCAAACCCCATGTTTTCGACCGCTGTCGTCAACTGTTTTCTTACCAACGTAATTACACCCCCTGATCTCCTTCCCATGTGACTGAGCTTAACCGCTGGTTTAACAAACACAAAGTGCTCTGGGAAAAATCTCAGTGTTTAGGTAATCGAGGAATGTTTCACCAAGGCATACTATATCAAATAACTGAACGTACCTGAGAAATTCCCGATCTGCAAATTTATCCAACAAGCCAGTCACATTCCATGCACAGATGGTAAACGACTCAGCGGGGGAAGCCTGGCTTTCTAGCTGGACGTCCCTTTGCTCCCTGGTGTTGTTTATCTCGTCATTCCCAGAGCTGTCCGTACCAGAAATGTCACTGTCAGCAGTTGGCTGGTCACTAGCATTTCCCGACTCTGCTTGCGGACACTGTTTAGTGCCGTTAGCTGCGTGCGGAGACTGCTTCCCTTTTCCCCGGAAATTCCGTCGCTGGGGTCCCCACTTTCATAAGCACTGTCAGCGCTCCATGGCTCCTAAGGGGCCGGCCTACCCGTCATGCAGACCGGTCGGTATCCATTCTCTGTGGGTGCGCTCCACCCGCATCCGCAGACCCATGGTCTCTGGCGCCTGCTCGACGCTTGGACCTGGTGTTACTGTTGCCTGACCTCTGCCTCAAGACGCGTGACCACTGTCGGCGCTCCGTGCTCGTGCTAGGTGTGTTGATCTGACTGCCATCCCGACCAGTGTGTCGTTTGCTGCGGCTCTTGTGTTGCGATCTGTGTAGGCCCCACCGTTTCTTTGCTGGTGGCCGGATTTTAGCCTTTTTTTTCCGCGCCCCCAGCCGCGGGCACTCCTGTTTTTCCCATCGCCGTCCAGCTTCTCGATCAGGTTGGTCTGCAGGTTAAAGGTGAAGGTGCCGTCGTCTGTCACCAGTTTGTCAAACCGGAGTCTGGCTCGCTTCCCGTCCTTCCGTAGGGCTTCATCATTGGCACCAGTTTACTCCTCTTGGTCTGCACGGGCTGGGAAAAGTCCTCTCTAACCGATATGTCTTTGTTGGTGCTGGCCAGGTTCTTGGCTCCCTTCAGTATTTTTTTTTTATCCTTGTAGGACAGGAGCTTAATTATGATCGCTTTGCCGACCCGATGAGCTCTTTCAATTGCCACACCGTCTGTGATCTTCATGTCCGTTTTAATGATGTTCATCACCTTGTCCTCGCAGTCTGACCACGTCTCTCCCGCTGCCGTCGGTATCCCGAGAACAACAGGTTGTTTCGCTTCGAGGGTTCTCAGCTGAATCAAGTTTCTCTTCCAGATTTCTCAGTCTGTCTTTGATGAACTGGTTTTCCTCCTCCAGTTGTTCTACCTTGGTAGACATTTCTCCTACATCCGCTGACAAGACATCGTTGCTGTCTTCTAGAGTCTTCAACCGCTCATCCAATTTCTTCTCCACTTCGGCCCAAACCCCTGTTGAACTGCCGCCGTGTTGTGTGTTTGTTTTGTGCTCAGAGCGGGCCGTGCTGCTTCTACAGGTTACAGCTTGGAAAGTTGCTGATCGCAGCAAACAGTTGGTTGACTGTTGGAGGGGAAATGGCGTTGCCACGGTCGTTTGGTTTGGGCATTGGGTGAAGAAGTGCTGTCTCTCTTTCCGTTTGCGATCTTGTCATCAGTTGGGCCCAGGATGGGGTTCAACACCGCCGATCATCAACAACACAAGTAGTGTCGCCATTGCAATACTTGCTGCGTACGAGTTCACACGAAGCCCCCTTACTCTTCCAGCTGCTATTCTGGCTTTTCTCGTCAAGATTTTTTGCAGAACGGAACAGAATGCCCCTATGAGCGTCCTGTAGCACTCCAATGTACAAGACATCGTGTAATTAGTCCAATTACAGACAACAATTAATGAAATCTTGACGAGCCGAAAAATCTGTGCGACTGCACGTTACGGTGAACTGTGTTCAAGTGAGAGAGAGAGAGAGAGAGAGAAGAGAGAGAGAGAGAGAGAGAAGAGAGAGAGAGAAGAGAGAGAGAGAGAAGACGAGACAGACAGAGACAGACAGACAGACAGACAGACAGACAGACAGAGACAGGCAGACAGACAGACAGACAGACAGACAGACAGAGACTGAGAGACAGAGACAGGTAGAGACAGACAGACAGACAGACAGATAGACTGAGACAGAGAGAAAGAAAGACAGAGAGACAGAGACAGACAGAGACAAAGACTGAGACAGAGACAGACAGACCTACTTAGACAGACAGAGAGATTCAGAGACAGAGAGAGAACCATAACCAGTATCTACCTTGGTTTCAACGGCTTCTTGAGAAAGATCCCGTATCCTTGGCGTAAATAGACTGGCTGCTTAACTGTTTTTGTAGCCGATCTGTAAGTGGATACTTTCCCCACCTTGACTAGCTAAAAGGGAAAACAAAATTCATTGCCTTGTTCAAGCAGACGCGCTAATAACACAATTATTTCTTCGTTATATGCTTATAAAGCGAGCGCGTTCGCGCAACCAAACAAAGATAATGTCACACACATACACGCACATACGCACGCACGTACACGCAAGCACACACGCACGCATGCATGCACACACACACATGCACCCCCGCACACACACACACACACGCACGCACGCACGCACTGATACATACACTCATATTGCATTTCAAAGCACATACAAACCAAAACATACACTTACATTTGGCGAATCTGTCACATAGTGATGGACCGGTAGAATGGTTCCGATCGGAATACTTGACGGACGAGCTGGATCTGGCATAAACTGCTCGGCTGTCAATTCCATTTTGAATATCGTTCAAATTACAGTGTCTTCGATTGGTTTTCCGTTTCTCACAGTATACCGAGAGTAATCAACAGGTGAACTTTTCTTCTTGTACTCAACTGGCCAATCAGTCTAACACAGAAGGAACTCCGTTGGTCTTTGTATCAGGATTGGGCGTTTGCAGCCTAATTTTCACCACGAAGAGTACTGCCAGCGATGTTGATTTTTTTTATTTTTTTTTTACTCGATTCTGAATATGGGCTATCCGATGTAGCGCGTTCGTCACACCGGTATGCAAATATTTCAGTCCTTCTTTGGTGGCCAGACTTCTCTCGACGGACAATTAATTTTGTTTTTGTCCTTTCAAGAGAGAAGAAAAAAAAAATGCCTCCAATACTTTCTGCAGCTACCATCGGTGGACGGAGTGCCAATACAAGGAATCAATTACCCTATATCCAGACGTGTGTCTTGCTACGCCATGTTGTTTCCTGACAATGATCTGACGTCTGAGAAATGACGCTTTTTACTTTGGTGACGTCATTCTATCTGCGTAATACTGATCATAGTCATCGAATTTTGATCGCGAAAGGAAAATGGGAACGGGGGAGATAGAGAGAGAGAGAGAGAGAGAGAGAGAGAGAGAGAGAGAGAGAGAGAGAGAGAGAGAGAGAGAGAGAGAGAGAGAGAGAGAGAGAGACTGATTGTGATATATAATCTAGCTCAGGGATAGAAATTTTAGGCAGAAGCAATCTGTCCTTGCTAACACACACACACACACACACACACACACACACACACACACACACACACACACACACACACACACACACACACACACACACACACACACACACACACACACACACACACACACACACACACCTATGCATAGTGGCATAGCCAAAATATAAAAGTAAAAGTGTAGTCATGTCTAAAGCTACAGTATAATAATAATTGGTCTGAACAATTAATCAAACGTTATCATACAAACCAATTTTCCTAACTGACTGAACGTCAAGAAATACGCAGTCACGTGCGCGTCTGGCTGAGCAAGTGAACGATCCCCGGGCAGTTGGCAACTGACAAAGAGTAGCTGAAATTGGTCGAAACCATTGCATTTGCTAGGTATTAGCATTATATAATTCCTATTAGTGTATGCAGATTGAGAGAAAGGGGGCGTATGTCTAAGAGTGTGTATGTGCGTGTGTTTCATGACTTAGAATTATTGAGATATGTTCTTCGTCGTGCGATCGAACGACAGCTTTAATTTCCCGCTGGGATAAATACAGTATATTGTTATTGTTGTTATTGTTACTGCATTACAACATGCAGTAACAATAACAACAATAACAATCAAGGTTTTCTGTGATATATTCCATCACAAGAAACTATGCAAACTGCTTTTCTACTTTACCCATTGAAAAAGCTGAGACAAAGATCACTGTAGTTTATTTAGTCCATTAAAAAGCGCGATCAAAAAAACAACAAGGGAGTTAATTAGCGCTCGAAAGACGTCACACAAACACAGCAAAGACCTGAGTCGCCTACAGTAACTCTCACCTGGCATGCAAGTAAATACAAGGTACATAACTTCGCTAGAGAGAGGTACGTACATCCATTAAAAACGCGTTCTTTATTGCTCCTGCGACTAATGTTGACTTACCCATGTAGGCCTACATAATTATACAGTGGGAAGGCAGTCGGAATTTCAGCAAGGGATTCGACCATTATTAGCGAGGTATACAACAAGTCGTGTATGTCCGCTGGCGGCCAGACCTACCTATGCCCTTACAAGCACGTACGTCATATTCCATCATCTAAAAACCACGACATGGCAGCTTCCACGCAATTACACTATTAAGTATTTTTGTTTTTGTTTTGTTTACCTTTTCTTTTTGTGCCTTGTCATCGTAGGCCTGTTTGAACTGTACGGTCCCATAGAAGAAGAAAAGAAGAAGAAGAAGAAGAAGAAGAAGAAGAAGAAGAAGAAGAAGAAGAAGAAGAAGAAGAAGAACAACAACAACAACAACAACAACAACAACAACAACAACAACACAACACCAACAACAGCGTTCCTCACTCTTGCAACTGATGTAGATTTCTCGTTTCAGTGCTGCTTTACGTCCACATAAACCTTCAGGTTTATTAGGGACGAAAAGCCCAGAACTTTCACACAGCACCTGAGCTCTGGGATATGGGATGTAGATTTATTCATGTGTACAGTACATGGTAAAGCAGCGGAAATTTCTGCAAGGGTGCCATTAATATTACGTCATAAAAAGTTGCAATGTTTTCTGAATGGTACAGCTCTCTGAACCTTGAACCTGGCATGAACCTATGTCATGGGTACATGGACATGTATCTTACAATTCAAAGTTTTGCATCTATGACCTCATCACTTTCCAGGCCCTTGTTCGTGTAAGACTTTCCATGGCTGCTGTGCAAAAGTTCCATGTCTAGTTCCATCTTTTTCACTTCATCCAAATTATCGTCATCCGGGTCCTTGACCCACACACCTCCCACCTCAAGTTCCGTCTTTCTGATCTCATCCAGTTTTTCATCATCCGGGCCTTTGGCCCACGGCTCCGTGTCGGTCTTGGCAAACCCGCTAAACACAAGGGCTCCAAGCAGAGTGAAGCCACCACACACGTAGAAGACGTTGCGCCATTCTGCCTGCGTCTTCTGTGGAGAAAGACGTGGAAGATTTGAAAAGTAGGTGTGTGTGTGTGTGTGTGTGTGTGTGTGTGTGTGTGTGTGTGTGTGTGTGTGTGTGTGTGTGTGTGTGTTGTGTGTGTGTGGCATGGTGTGGTGCGTGTGTGTGTGGCGCCGCCTGTTGTGTGTGGTGGTGTGTGGTGTGTTGTGTGGGTGTGTGTGTGTGTGTGTGTGTGTGGTGTGTGTGTGTTTGTGCGTGCGTGCGTGCGTGCGTGCGTGCGTGCGCACGCGTGTGTGGATTAAAATCTATTCAACCGCTTGCTCTGCTATATGGTTTTACTTTGCTTCTCTCAATTTAAATGCAAACAGAGTTGAATAACATTGGATACATAAAACAACAAAAATATTCTCTTTAAGACGAAGAAGCAAAAGCAAGTTGGCTGGTTAGTTGGGGCTTTGAGCCCAGTCAACCAAGCAATAGCAAAACAAACTGATCAATCGGATGGGATTTTTTAAATTAAACCCAGAACCAAGCGAAGACACCCTTCTCAAAACAAAACAAATAACAACACACACACACACACACACACACACACACACACACACACACACACACACACACACACACACACACACACACACACAAATGGTCCACGACGAGATTTACCAGTACGCTACCACTTACATTGGGAGTTAGGGCCCCTGCCACTTCCGGTGCGACGATCCCTGGGACTGTGCAAATGAAGTTGCTGATGCCGTACAAAACCCCAGCGAATCTGCAAACATGAAAATAGTGGAAGACTCTCTCTCTTTCTCTCTTCTCTCTCGCTCTTCTCTCTCTCTCTCTCTCTCTCCCCCCTCTCTCTCTCTCTCTCTCTTCTCTCTCTTTCTTCTTCTCCTCTCCTCTATCTCTCTGTCTGTCTCTCTTCTTTGTCTCTTTTTCTGTCTCTGTCCTCTCCCCCTCTGTCCTCTCTTTCTCTGTCTCTCTCTTTATCCCTGTGTCTGTCTGTCTGTCTGTCTGTCTGTCTCTCTTGATAGACGATATATGTATATAAGTCTTCCAAACAAGCCCAGCCCTAAGACAAAAAGATCCAAGCAGGGGAAAACAAGGAGCTTCGGGGGGTGAAGGGGGGGGGGGGGGGGGGGGGGAGAGGGGGGGGTAAGGAGGGGGGAAGGGGGGGGGGGTCAGGCATGCACGGGAATGCAATAAATGTGGGATCCATCGCCGCGCCCCACCCCAACCACACACCACACACACACCACCACCACACACACAACCACACACACAAAACAACAACACACACACAACACACACAAACGCACGCTCCCCCAAAGCCACATCAGCCAGTCCACAAGTTAACGACACCGCATCTTGCCGATGTGGACCCCCCCCCCTCCCCCCTCAGTCCCCCCCAACCCCCCACCCCACCTCCCCTACCGGGGATTTAGAGCACACACAAGCCTCCATCCCGAGTCTCTAACAGGCTCCTATCGCGTCTTTATACCTAAAGTTATAATTAATTTCTTGTAGATAATTCTGATGATTGCTCTTACTAGGACAGTAAAGGTGGTCCTCGGGAAGTGGCAATTTTATGTGGTATGCACAGCTTGATGCCAGTGGAATTTTTCATGTATTTATCTATGAGTGATTTGTTTACCTGGATGTTTATTTGCTGTTGTAATTTAATGATGTTGTACGATTGGAGTGAAAGTGTGATGAGTGTGCTTGGCACCACAAAGCATTCCTCGTGCGATTGTATTGACACTTGGCAATTGTTATGTCTTTATGTGTGCGAACACATCAAACCGAAACAGCCATGTGGGGAGACGTTTTATTCAGCAACGATCACCCTTGTTCCTTCAGTAACATTAGTATTACATGGGTTTCTTCCCTTGCATCTTCTACGTAGCATTCATGTGTTGCTTCACAGTATATGACATCCCCTTTCTTTTGAGCAAATTCCTTTGATCCAAATAAACCATACATTTTTCAAAACAATAAAATTTGAACTGTTTTTTTTACCACGAAAAACATTAAGGCTTTTTCACTATTATCCATTCACACAACAATAATTATTCTTTGTTCTTTCACACACAAATTATTTTGTTAGTTTGTTTCTTACATCTATTAAAATTCTGTGGGCTTAAAATTATTGCTGAACATTTTAATAAACTGAATAATTTGAAACTTGTTGATTTCAATATTCATAACTTTAAATGTTCATATACTATGTAAAAACATTTCTAAACAATTAAAATATAAAATGACATCATATAACTATCCTTATAAGAATTCTTGTTTCAGTGTTTGTAAAACACAAACTAATTTAAATCAGAACTAAACTTCTTATGCATTTGCAATGTCTTTGCACCATAAACAGTCTCCAGTGTTCACTTTTCTTTAGTGACACACATTACTATTCATAAACATTCTGTCATGTAATGTTTCACTTATATATAAAATTCAGTTCTCAAAACTTCTCTGTAGTGTAAAACATAATCACTTTGATCAAATACTCAATTATTAATTTACAGAAAAATAATACTGATCAAACAGCACTTCACTGTCCTAATTCAGTTCTTCATCACAATCACTAGACAACTGGTCACAGTCCATGCGTATGCTTATAGTAGACCTTATGCGTCATCATCACGAAACCTAGCGGGAATTTTGACGACTCTGCCTGATCTGGTTTTCACCACATTTTCTTTTCTGACCATTTGGCTGTTGTCATCTGATTGTGATGGAGTCTGACCACTTGTTTGATTAGCCACACATTCTGTTTCACTTTGTGATGGAACAGTCACTGACAAATCACTGTCTCTTGAGGCAACCACTGTGGGCCTCAGCATCTTCCGGTTTCTTCTGTACTGTTTACGCTCATCTCTGACTACATAGGATCTGGGAGTCGAGTGAGGAGTCACTGCTTCAGCTCTCTTCCAGGTGTCCCCAAACTTCATCATCACTGGATCGCCGGCTCGAAATGTTGACAGGTTTCCTCTCGCCTTCTTGTCGAAGTAGAATTTCTGCTTCTGCTGGCGGGAGACCATTTCGGTGTGACGCTCCTTGGAATTGCCATGTCCTGGTTGTAGGAGTTTGGATGTTGTCGGTAACGTTGTCTTCAGCCGTCTGCCCAGGAACAGTTGAGCAGGAGAGAATCCAGTGTCTAGAGGACTGTTTCTGTAGTCAAGTAGTGCTTTGTAAGGATCTTTCGCCTTCACCAGTAAGCGTTTGACAGTTTGTACAGTTCTTTCTGCTTGCCCGTTTGCTTGCGGGTGGTAAGGACTGGATGTTGTGTGTTTGATGTCGTAGTCCTTCATGAACTGAGCAAATTCCTCACAAGCAAACTGAGGTCCATTGTCGGATATCAGCTCATCTGGAATTCCATACCGGGAGATCTGACTCTTCATGTATGAAATAACGTTCTTGGCTGACAGATTGTCCAGTTTGGAGATTTCTGGCCACTTTGAGAAGTAGTCCACTATGAGCAGATAGTGTTGGTTGTTGAACTCAAAAAGATCTGCTCCGACCTTCGCCCAAGGTCGTTCTGGAATCTCCATCGGAATCAATGGCTCCTTTGCGTTTGCTCTTGAGTGTTCTGCACACAATGCGCAGGCTGCAACAGTCTCTTCTATGCGTGCAGACATTCCTGGCCAGAACAAGACTTGCCTCGCTCTGTTCTTGCACTTGACGATGCCCAGGTGTGTCTCGTGGATCTTCTCCAACATCTCTGACTGAAGCGTTTTGGGTACTATGATCTTATCTCCCTTGAACAGCAAACCGTCGAGACAGGTGAGTTCATCTCTATAAGACCAGTACTGTCTGACAGCTGGAGATACATCTTCTCTGTTGTTGGGCCATCCTTTGAGAATCACACAGCTCAGGGCTTTCAGTTCCAAATCTTTTGCCGTTTCTCGTTGGAACTGTGTGTACTTTTCTGGTGAGATGGGTAAATATGACTTGGTGTTGATCGCATTTATCTCTGTCTCTGAGACAAGTTGCTCTTTTGTCTCTTGGAGGTACGATCGACTCAGAGTGTCAGCGACGTACAAGTACTTTCCTGGCTTGTAGGTCACTTGCAGGTCATACTTCTGTAGTTGGAGCAGAAAGCGTTGGAGTCTCGCTGGCGCTTGATGTAGTGGTTTGTTGAAGATTGACTGCAGGGGTCTGTGGTCTGTTTCTACTTCTACAGTTCGACCATACACAAACTGATGGAACTTTTCGCACCCGAACACGACTGCCAGTGTCTCTTTTTCAATTTGTGCGTAGTTCTGTTGCGTTTTGGTCAGTGCACGTGAGGCGTATGCTATTGGTTGGCCTTCCTGCATGATGACACAACCAAGACCTGTAGATGACGAGTCTACTGAGAGTGTGAGAGGTAATGTAGGGTCGTAGAACCTGAGTACTGGAGCTTCTGTTGCCAGTTTCTTCAGCTTGTTGAAACTGTTCTCTTCGGTCTCAGTCCACTTCCACTCAACATCCTTCTCTGTCAGTTTTCTGGGAGGAGCACTGATGTCTGCCATGTTGGGCATGAATTTCTTCAGATATTGGATGAATCCGAGAAATGTCATCAGTTCTCTCTGGCTCTGCGGTCGCTTCATGTCTTGAACTGTCTCTGATCTTCTCTGGATCTGCTTTCAGACCTTCCCCAGACAATACATGTCCGACATAGGAAATCTGGTTCTTTCGAAACTTGCACTCGCCTTTGTTTAACTTCAGACCACATGCCTTTGCCTTGTCCATGACCTGCTTCAGGCGCATGTCGTGTTCTGCTTGGTCTTTTCCCCACACCACTATATCGTCCATGACGGCTTCACTTCCATCAATGTCTTCGACCATCTGAGACATCACTCGCTGAAATATTTCGCTTGCCGAGACAATGCCAAATGGAACACGAAGGAAGCGATAACGTCCGAATGGAGTGTTGAACGTGCACAGCTTGGAGCTTTCTTCGTCAAGTTTCAACTGCCAGTAACCTGAAGTTGCATCAAGTTTTGAAAACACCTTTGCTCCCGGCATGTTCTGTACGACTTCTTCAATTGTCTTCATGGGGAAATGTTCTCGCTTGATCGCTTTGTTCAAGTCTCTTGGGTCTATGCAGATTCTCAGTTTCTTGGGTGTTTCTACAATGACCATGCTGTTCACCCAGTCTGTTGGCTCTTCTTGCTTCTTGATCACGCCATCATTCTCCATCCTCTGGAGTTCTTCCTTGACACGATCATGGAGTGCTACTGGTACCTTTCTCGGAGCATGTACCACAGGTGGAACACTTGGGTCGAGCTTGATTTTGTATTCTCCAGGAAGACAACCTAATCCCTTGAACGAGTCTGCGTACTCTTCTGTGATATCAACACCAACTGAACAAAGTCTCTCAATGAGTCCTAGTCTCTGGCACGCCTCAACACCTAGGATTGCTGTGCTGTCCATTTCTGTCACGAAAAATTGGACGTTGTGTTCTACATTCTTGCAAACACATGTGAGGTTTGTTGTCCCTAGCGTCTTGATGTGATGTCCAGAATATGATGTTAGTCTTGCTCTTGACTTTGTCATCTTCTTGTCACTGACTCGACTGAGTGTTTTGAATACTCTGTGCGAAATGATATTGCACTTAGCACCTGTGTCTAGCTGAAAGTTCACTTTGACCCCTTCAACCTCTATGGTTTTGTACCAGCCTGTGTTCACAGCACTAATGTCTTTCTGATTTATTTTCCCAACAAAGTATTCTGTGTCTGAGCTATCAAATCATCAACTGTGTTCACTCTTTTCTTGTGTGAGCGATTGGTCACTTTCTTCTTTGTCCTACACATCTTCTCGAAGTGATTCTTTGCGTTACACTTCCGGCAGACTTTACCCATTGCTGGACAGGGAGCATCACCATGTTGCCTACCACATCTACCCATGTATGTGTAGCTGCATTGGACTTTGAGTCTTTGTGTCTCCAATTCTTCTTCTTCACTGTATGTACACCTTGTTCTGTTTCATCTGTCATTTCTTTGAGTTGCTGAACTGAAACTTCGTCCACTCTAGCCACCTCTATGGCTCTTTCTAGAGTTAAATCTGAACCAATGTCAATGAGCTTCTCACGCACTTTGGCGGATTTTGTGCCAAATACGATTCTGTCTCGCACAATGTCATCTTCTGCTTGTCCATACTCACAGTCTTTCACCAGCAGTTTTAATGCGGTTACGAACTGTTGGACAGTTTCGCCTGGTTCTTGAATCTTGCTGTGCAGTTTGTATCTTGCGAAAATTGGGTTTGACTTGGGTTGTACGTAGGCCTGGAACCTATCATAGTACTCTTGCAGAACTTTCTGTTGTGCACCAGTCATGTCCCATGTGGAGAATATTCTTCTTCCTTTCTCACCTACCCACAGCATCAAATAACAGCATCGCTCTTCTTCGTTCTTCGCCCTCAATGGACCTTTGAACATGAACTCTACATGCTGTCTAAAGGCTTTCCAATCTCCCACCAGATCAGCACTATCCCAATTAAATTTAGGATTACTTGACGCAGTATCCATTTTACTGTTCATCTATGTACTTATCTGGCATCATATGGGTTCTGTTCATCAGGATGCTTCTGGATTGAAACACATCCCACTTCTGACACCATGTTATGTCTTTATGTGGGCGAACACATCAAACCGAAACAGACATGTTTTATTCAGCAACGATCACCCTTTTTCCTTCAGTAACATTAGTATTACATGGGTTACTTCCCTTGCATCTTCTACATAGCATACATGTGTTGCTTCACAATATATGACAGCAATAAAGTTGTATTGTATTGTATTGTAAGTTTGGTCCTAGCTGCGACGTACAAGATGAAGATGAAGAACGGACCTAGGAGCGAAGTCGATGTGGTTGACCATGTGGCCCGAATAACACAAGCCTTCGAAGGCCACGGCCCTGCCAGCAGCACCACCGCCAACGTACCATGCTCACAGTCCACGAAGCCAACGCCCACCAGGCACCCACCGGTTCCCAGAAAGTAAGTAAGTAAGTAAGTAAGTAAGTGAGTGAGTGAGTGAGTCAGTCAGTCAGTCAGTCAGTCAGTCAGTCAGTCAGTCAGTCAGTCAGTCAGTCAGTCAGTCAGTCAGTGATTGAGTGAGTGATTGAGTGAGTAGGTAAACATGGTGCTTAACGTCCACAGAAACCACAAGGATTATTAGGGACGGGGATAACAAACAAGTAAGTAAATATGGTGCTTAACATCCAGAGAAACTACAAGTCTTATTAGGGACGGGGCTAATATACAGGTAAGTAAACATGGTGCTTAACGTCCACAGAAACCGTAAGGCTTATTAGGGACGGGGATAACAAACAAGTAAGTGAACATGATGCTTAACGTCCACAGAAGCCATAAGGCTTATTAGGGACGGGGAGAAGGGGGTGAGCGGGTATGGAGGTGGGGGGAAGAGGGAGATTATGTACCTATCGCTACACCGTCACCACCATAATGACTCCTGCGTTAAGAGGGGCAGCGATGAAAGCATGTTTCAATGTTTCATTAATTGTGAGGGACAAAGTCACAAGACAGTGTCCACAGACCACAACTTTTGAAGAAAGAGGAGAGCCGAAGCGGATTTGAACCGAGGTCCCTCTGCTTACCAGCCTAACGCCTTACCGCTAGGCCAAACCGGCTAACAGGCTTGTAGTGTGTGAGAGAGCATGTAAGCACAAGCACCAGACGTAATTACGTATATACTTTCCCTCTTCCCCCACCTCCACCCCCCCCCCCCCTTCTCCCCGTCCTTAATAAACCTTATGGTTTCTATGGACGTTAAGCACCTTGTTTATTTACTTACTTACGTAATTACGTACACAGAGTCTGGAACAGTCGACGTGTGGTCCGGGTGGTTATGCAGCGGGCTCGCAGAAAATCGGCCACGTGACCTCCAAGCACTGCCGTCACGGCCATTGCCATGTATGGTATGGCTGACAGAACACCGTTCTGTGTAAAAGCATCTACATCGTTTCAGTGTCTTTCTTTTCTTTCTTAAATGCCTTGGAAGCACGTGCAAATATTCACAGACGAAGTGGGGATTTTTTATGTTAAATAAAAAATAAATACAAATAAAAACATTCACAGAACAGCTTATAATGCAAACAAAATTGTAGTCTAGAAAGAGACTGGCGTAACAAACAAAACAATATTGTAGTCAACACAATCTAGAAAGCGAATGACTCAAGAAAAAATTGTAGTCGACACTATCTAGAAAGAGACTGGCGTAACAAATAAAATTGTAGTCAACACAATCTAGAAAGAGACTGACTCAAAACAAAAACTTTTTTTTTTTAATCAAGACAATCTAAAACGCCACTGACTCGACAAACAAAATTATAGTCATCATAGTCTTGAAAGCGATTGAATCAACAAACAAAATGATAGTCAATACGATCTAGAAAGAGACTCGCGTAACAAACAAAATTGTAGTCAAGACAACACAATCTAGAAAAAGACCGACGTAAACAAACAAAATGGCACCCAACATAATCTAAAAAGATACTGGCGCAACAAACAAAACTGTAACAGCACAATCGAGAAAGAGACTGATGTAACAAACAAAATTGTACCCAACACAATCTAGAAAGAGACTGACGTAACAAACAAAATTGTACCCAACACAATCTATATAGATACTGACGTGACAAATAAAATTGGGATACTCGAAAACGTCGGTAAAGCGTGAACTGCAGTCAACGTGTAAACAGCCATGCGACATGCAATGAAAGAAGAAGAAGAGTACAAAAAGGTGTAGATTACGTGGTACACAATTACAGTACAAATATCAGGGACATTGCTATAATAGGTGCGTTCCAAAGAGGAAACGCTCGGTGATCTTCCTTCAAAGACGTAAGGGCCATCTTATATCAGACTAACTTGAAAAACTGTTTCAAAGCGGATACGAGGGAACTTCTGAGTGACAGCAATACCTGGAGTCTTTCATTTGTGTGTGTTCTGTTCATTCTTCTTTGCGGCTGGCCTATGTATCCTAGGTAACTGTCATTGGCGGGAGCTGCCACAAGTATAATTTTGTCGCGACAAAAGTTTACAAGCACACTTTTATCGCGACAAACATGTGGTTGTCGCGACAAAAGTATGCTCGTTGAAACAAAACGTTTGTTGCGACAAGCATTCTTTTGTCGCGACAAAACTCGTGTTTTGTCGTGACAAACACATGTTTATCGCGACAATACGTTTGTTGCGACAAAAATGATACTTGTGGCAGCTCCCGCCAATGATAGGTAACAGTGACTCATATCATATGTATACCCTACAGTTTTGTATCAAACGGAGCAAACCTTGATTAACTCGGCATGTACCTCTTTGATGTTGTAGTGAAGGACTTCCTTCATGAAAGTCGGAAGTGACGTCACCAGGGTGTAGTGCATCCAGTTGTTACAGAAGTGGGCGATAAGGCACACCCACAGGGCTTGGGACTTGGCGATTGCTTTCCAAGGAACTTTGAAATCCTGAAAATGAGGCTCTTCAATATTTTCGGCAATATTCGATGAGCCGATTTATTGCATAAATTATTCCTTGTTTGAGAGGTGACGGATTGACTATTTCTTCCGACATATTCCTGCAAGTAACCTGTCGACTTTATATGACCTACTTTATAGCCATGCATGAAGGGCGAGAATACAGTTTAATATGTTCAGTGCCTATAAAGTCCAGATTACTTCTTACGTAATCGCCCTGATATAACCATTATGGCTGAGTGGGCGTTAAAATCAGTTATCTATGTATCTATGAACGTAGATTCAGCGCAGCTGTCCCAATACAAAATCCTGATGGACTGCTTAGTTTTGACCATGAAGGAAAGACCGTTTGACTATGAGCGCGGTACACACAGTGTTACTATGTCAGCATATTATGACTACCTAATTATTATTTTTTGAGGTTTTAATGTACACATTTTTGTTGATCATGTAAAGCGTGGTCTGCTCATCCTTGTTGGTGAGATATGGCGCTATAGTAATGACCACTATTATTATTATTACCCTACTTTATTCCATTCACAACACCGACAGGAACCTGAGGTGTAAATACATGTTTCTACCGTGTTAGGGTTGTTTCCAATGCTGTTGACGATGTCCCTTTCTGCTTTAGAAATTCGTAAACACGTGTCCGGGGTGTCGGACACAAGCAACCATCATGCAGCCAGCCACAGAAAGCACGCACCACCTGTAGAGAATAAGGACACAGAGGTCTACATGGTGCTTATATATTAACTATGACACGTACAGTTATGGCTGTCAGACACATGTCACCACCATGCAGCCAGCCACAGCAAGCACGCATCACCTGCACTGAGAAAACATAGAGGTCGACATGGCGCTATAACTAATTAACTACGAGACGTACATTTATGGCTGTCAGACACACGCCACCTCCATGCAGCCACCCACAGAAAGCAGGCGCCACATGCAGAGAGAATTAAGACAAAGACGTCGACATGGCGCTATACCTTAACTATGACACATAGAGTTATGG
Organism: Alviniconcha marisindica; assembly: GCA_018857735.1. NCBI lineage: Eukaryota > Metazoa > Mollusca > Gastropoda > Provannidae > Alviniconcha > Alviniconcha marisindica. Next base: position 181,855 of record JABMCL010000054.1, on the reverse strand, counting down.
CTGTCAGACACACGACACCATCATGCAGCTAGCCACAAAACCAAACAACAAAAACATTCACCACTGGCACGAAGAAGACACGGTGGTCAACACTGTGCTTACTTCACACGACACGTGTTGGGAATTACAAACAACGACCGTGCAGGAGGCCAAAGAAAACACGACACAATACAATTCACCTTTATCTCCAAGTGTCCATACAGCCGCACCAGGAATGTGTGGTGGTGCCAAGTACACTCATCACACATTCACGCCAAACATAAAACATCATTTAACCCCCTCACTGCCCCAGCCTGCAAAATTTCCGGGCTGAAAAATGCTCACATACACGACTACAAACAGTATTATTATCAGAGAATCCGAAGGAAACCAGACGGGACCTCTCGGCAGGTGGGGCCCATCTTCCCCACATCGCGTGCATGGAGGGAAAAGATACGCCCTGCATAAAACACATTTTCCTTCAACTTCCTTTTCTTTTGTTGCAACAGTGTTTTACAGTCTCTTCTAGCACAACAATATTCCACAGTTTCTACACGATCTGATGATTTACGAAATTTACTCACGTTTGTTGATCACTCTGAGAGAGAGAGAGAGAGAGAGAGAGAGAGAGAGAGAGAGAGAGAGAGAGAGAGAGAGAGAGAGAGAGAGAGAGAGAGAGAGAGAGAGAGAGAGAGAGAGAGAGAGACAGACAGACAGACAGACAGACAGACAGACAGACAGACAGACAGGCAGGCAGGCAGACAGACAGGCAGACAGACAGGCAGACAGAGACAGAGACAGACAGACAGACAGACAGAGACAGAGACAGAGAGAGACAGAGACAGACAGACAGACAGGCAGACAGGCAGACAGGCAGACAGACAGACAAAGACTGAGAACTCGATTTGAGTAATCGTTGTTTCTAGCTCTCAGGGGCAAAAAGCTGAATAAAACCTTGAACCAACGCCTACAGGCTTTATATAAGTAAACATGGTGCTTAACGTCCACAGAAACCATCAGGCTTATTAGGGACGGGGAGAATGGGGGAAAGGGTTATGGAGGTGGGGGAAGAGGGAGAGTATATACCTATCGATACACTGTCCCACCAGAATGACCTGCATTAAGATGGACAGCGATGAGAGCCATTTTAATGTTTCATTAGTTGTGAGGGACAAAGTCACAAGACAGTGTCCACAGACCACAACTTTTGAAGAGAAGGGAGAGCCGAAGCGGTACCGAACCGAGGTCCTTCCGCTTACCAGCCTACCGCCTTACCGCTAGGCCAAACCGGCTCTCATATCTATCTATCTATCTATCTATCTATCTATCTATACTCACTGACGCCAGTCCCATGACGACCCTGAGAGCGTAGACGAATCTGTAATCCTGCCGTGCCAGTACAGGCAGCAAAACTGTCGCCGTGGCAACGATGGTCATGGCGATGCCCAGCACTCTCTTGCCACCGAACCTGCCGGCCAGCCAGCCACCTGGAACTTGCATCACTATGTAGCCGTAGAAAAAGGAGGATAGGATGCCGGACTGAACTCCCTTGTTCCAGTCAAACTCACCCATCTGGTATATGATGTAAAGAGAGAGAGAAAAAAAGAAACTAAAACAACAAAAGCAACAACAAAAACACACACACGCGCGCGCACACACACACACACACACGCACGCACGCACGCACGCACGCACGCACGCACGCACGCACGCACGCACGCACGCACGCACGCACGCACGCACGCACGCACGCACGCACGCACGCACACACACACACGAGAAGAAAAAGCAAGAACCAAAAACAATAATAATTAGCAAATTAAGAAGGCAAAGCAAACTTTTAATTTATGCAAAGAGAGAAAACTGAAGAAAGAAACGAAAACAATAACAATTAGTAGGTTAAGAAGGCAAAGCGAAGTGTTAGCTTTACGTCTGTTGAGTTTTATTGTATCTATCAGCCAACAAAATCACTCAATGGAAAAATGAAAAAAGAAGCAACTTAACAAGCAGTGAATCACTCATGGAATCCATTCGTGTTCATATGCATTATAACTATAGCAAATCAACAGTAAAATTTCCTAGTAAAAGAATATCAGTATGAGAGAGAGAGAGAGAGAGAGAGAGAGAGAGAGAGAGAGAGAGAGAGAGAGAGAGAGAGAGAGAGAGAGAGAGAGAGAGAGAGAGAGAGACAGACAGACAGACAGACAGACAGACAGACAGACAGACAGACAGACAGACAGAGACAGACAGAGTCAGAGACAGAAAGAGACAGAGACAGACACAGAGACAGAGGGACAGAGGGACATACAGACAGAAAGACAGACAGAGACAGAAACACACAGACAGACAGACGGAGACAGACAGAGACGGACCAATAGACAAACAGCTCATTACGTCATCAGATACCGACGAGTCCAGACCAGCACCACAAGTTGTGTTTGTTGTCTGGGCATTGTCCGTAGAGTTGTCGGCCTTGACCATGCACACAATGGCTACACTGATGTTGACACGTAGGGCATAGATACACATAAACCCGAAAAAAAACCCAAAATGGCCAGCCGCCATCTTTCTGAACACAGACAGGGAACTGTAAATAAAGAGAGACAAAACATGAGAGAGAGAAATATCATAAACAAACTTTACATCAGTTGTTATTGTTGTCGTCGTTATCGTTGTGGGTGCTGTTACTGTCGTGTGTAGAAGGGTATTACTTCTAATAAAAACAACAACGACAAAAATATCAACATTGACGAAAGCAACAATTACATGCGATGGAGATTAGAGACCGAAAAGGAAAATATGAAAAATACGTTTCAAAAAGGAATACGTATCACTGGTTTTGCTTTCAGCCAAAAGTTATCTGTAAATACGCGAAAGGACTTGATGTTCTTTAATAACAATCACAGCAACAAGAACCGACGGCAACTCTCGCGCATGTGCACATGCGCGCGCATACTGCCAGGTAGGGGCGCCACACCCTCAGGCTCGATACGCAAGCATAAACATCGCGCGCACGCATACATAACTATACGCCGGCACGAGAGAGCACACGCGCGCGCGCACGCCCACTCACGCACACACACACACACACACACACACACACACACACACACACACACACACACACACACACACACACACACACACACACACACACACACACACACACACACACTCACACACACACACACACATCCACAATCACACACGCACAAAGAATAATAATAATAATAGATAACTTTTCTATAGCGCTATTCTCTTGTGTACCCAAACTCACTGCGTTTGTGATACACACACACACGCGCGCGTGCGCGCTCACACACACACACACACACACACACACACACACACACACACACACACACACACACACACACACACACACACACACACACACACACACACACACACACACACACACACACACACACACACACACACACACAGAGTTTTACCGTTTTTGGTGCCGTCTGTTTCTCGTGCTTCCGATGCCCGTGATTTTCGAAAAGACATTAAGCCTAATGAGCACCGAACTGTAAAGTATGATTAATTAGCCTCAAGTAACAAGCCTATACACAATCGGCCCTTTTTCTTTCTTTCTTTCAAAGCAAGAATAACAATAGCAGTTGTAACTACGGAGATTTTTCAATCGGTTGTTAAAGAAATCGAGTCGCACCTATTATGTTTTCAAGTTATAGTCTGATTATGTTTAAAAAGACAGGAATAGTTCAAATAAGCCGTGTATTAAAAATATGATCCTGTTCTCGTGAGAGAGAATATATATAGATATGCATCTGTTTACCGGTTCCGGAGAATATATATAGGCCTATACGTATCTACCACCATTGCCACCTACAGCTTTTCTACAGCTCTCTGGCTTATCTGTGGTTCCTTCCGAAATCGGCTGGTTGTGACTGAAAAAAAGAAGTTCTCATTACAATTTTTTTCACTTTGCTGCTGCAAATAAAATATGGCAATAAAAGCATGAAATTATTCAATAAAGAAAAGCAAGGAAACAAATGCTCTCTATCGTACTAAGCAAACGTACATACATAACGATCTGCATGCAAGGAAAAACATAAAACAATTGCAGCTGCAAAACTGGAGACAATATTGCATCGACGATATCAACTTTGCAGAGCAATGAAACCCCATCCATTTGTGTGCGTGTGTGTGTCCGTGCGTGCGTGGGTGCGTGCGTGTGCGTGCGTGCGTGCGCATGGGTACGTGTGTGCGTGCGTGCATGCGTGTGCGTGCGCGTGTGTGTGTGAGTGTGCGTGTGCATGCGTGCGTGCGTGCGTGCGTGCGTGCGTGCGTGCGAGTGTGTGTGTGTGTGTGTGTGTGTGTGTGTGTGTGTGTGTTGTGTGTGTGTGTGTGTGTGTGTGTGTGTGTGTGTGTGTGTGTGTGTGTGTGTATTTTCCTGTGGTCAATATTTGCAGCCGCAATGGGCGGACTTGAAACTTTCACTGCACACGTCGTCTTTGCAGCTGCAAGTTTGCTAATATTTTGCAGTTACGGAAACGAAAAGCAGCGTCTGTGTCACCGCGAACTTTAGTCCGTCACGTCAAGCTCCTGCCAATAAAAAAAATCTTGTTATTATTATTATTGTTGTTGTAATTTGCTGACACATGTTGATAGCATGATACTTGTAAGATCAGTCTTATATCATTTAATGAACGATTTTAAATTAAAATTATATATATATACCATATATATATATATAAAGAAAGAAGAAGTAGAAGAAATTCTTCCAAAGTTCTAAAATTGTCGCGGCAAAGCGCACGTTTTCGCACCTAGTGCAAACCTGCGTTCGCATCGGCGCAATAACAGGCATTTTGTAGCGACAAAGCTTTGCAGCTACAATACTCGAATCGTGGCAGTGACGGTCAGTGAAACTCGTCATGCTGCAGTATCAGCAGTGAAGGTCAGTCCGCTGAGACCACTAGTAGTCTTTTGAGGCATGTCCGAGTGCAATGGCGAACATCGCTGGGTATCAGCCTCGTTTTGAAATACGCCTAGAGACACATGCATTTACTGATTATTTTAATACCTATACATTCCTTGGTGTGTGTCTGCGTCTGTTTTGTCAGTCGGTGCGATTCATGTGACGCTGACATTAACCAGACATACGTGTGTGCGTGTGAGAGTGTACGCGCGTGTGTGAGTGAGTGAGTGAATGTGTGTGTGTGTGTGTGTGTGTGTGTGTGTGTGTGTGTGTGTGTGGTGTGTGTGGTGGTGCTGTGGTGGTGTGTGGTGGTGGTGGTGGTGGTGTGTGTGCGTGCGTGCATTCAATGTGTGTGTTTGTGTGGGCGTCAGTGTACATATACCATGTATGTGGTTATGTGTGTGTGTGTGTATGTGTGTGTGTGTGTGTGTGTGTGTGTGTGTGTGTGTGTGTGGAGAGAGAGAGAGAGAGAGAGGGGGGGGGTGGGGAGTGGAGGGAGTGGTGATTAATATGGTGTGTGTGTTGTGTGTGTGTGTGTGGTGTGTGGTGGTGTGTGTTGTGTGTGTGTGTGTGTGTGGTGTGTGTGTTGTGTGTGTGTGTGTGTGTGTGTGTGTGTGTGTGTGTGTGTGTGTGTGTGTGTGTGCTCGCGCGTTCGCATGCGTGCATGTCATCGTTTGAGAGATTAAATGCTTTTTGAGACTTGCATTCCAACAAAGCAAACTAACAAACAAAACAAGAGAGAGAGAGAGAGGGAGAGAGAGAGAGAGAGAGAGAGAGAGAGAGAGAGAGAGAGAGAGAGAGAGAGAGAGAGAGAGAGAGAGAGAGAGAGAGAGAGAGACAGACAGACAGACAGACAGACAGACAGACAGACAGACAGACAGACAGACAGAGACAGAGACAGAACTCGAACTCGAACTCGAAAACTTTATTTGACAAGGATTGTAGTTCAGGTTCATTCAAAAACCTGTCTGAGAACTAGTCCTTGTTAAGCTACTGATGAGTAAACATACAATTACAGCCTCGAATTCCGCGTAATGGGCACATTTGTTGATTTCGCGTAATCAGCTGCCGATTCCGCGGAATTTGCTGCCGATTCCACGAAATAGGCAGGATTTGGAAGCTCTGACGCATATTCGGCAAATCACTGCCCATTTCGCGGAATCGGCAGTCGTTTGCCAATTACACGGAATCGAAAATTCCGCGATTTCGGCACGATATATACATATAGGCATGCATGAATGAGTGAAATTTTATATAGGAGAATTAATTCCACACAAAACATAGCGTGTTCACAGCGCCAGATGAACACATGCATACATCACTCAATTATACATTATGAACTTACAACAAGCAACTAAAGCAGTAGAACATTTTATCAATTCATATGATTTTGTATTGGAAAAGAAAACAGAAGCAGTCAGTGCTTATCTTATACTGAAAGAACAATAAAGGATGGTGGGAGGGGGGCGGGGGGAGGGGGGTGTAAGTCAAGCACACAAGCAGTCGGAAGGACTGGGCGGAGGTCTATGGGGGTATAAAGTAGGTCTCAAATGACCAGTCATTGCAATGGCCATCACTCGAAAACCTCACTGTCCGTCTGTCTGTCTGTCTCTATCTATCTAGCTGTATTCTGTCACAATCCATCCTATCCATCCGTCGAGAGAGAGAGAGAGAGAGAGAGAGAGAGAGAGAGAGAGAGAGAGAGAGAGAGAGAGAGAGAGAGAGAGAGAGAGAGAGAGAGAGAGAGAGAGAGAGAGAGACAGACAGACAGACAGACAGACAGACAGACAGACAGACAGACAGATAGTCAAACAGACAGAGACAAAGAGAGACAGAGAGAGACAGAGACAGAAAACGCGATCACGATATAATTATGTACTTTCTAAATTTATTCTTACTTATGTTGACTACGCTTACGCCTCATATAATGT
>JABMCL010000054.1:150000-157500 GCA_018857735.1 Alviniconcha marisindica | reverse complement strand
TTTCCCTCATGGGCGAGGGCTGGATGTAAAAAGACCTCGAGTCTTCTCCACTACCTTCGTAAAATAAAGTTTATTCATTCATTCATTCTCTCTCTCTCTCTCTCTCTCTCTCCTCTGACAGTTAGACCTTGTCACTCACTCAGCTCCTTTAAGTAAAAGCTTCTTGTACACCTTGAAGCAGTTACTGTAGAGGGTGGATTGGGATAGAAAGCAGAGAGAGAGAGAGAGAGAGAGAGAGAGAGAGAGAGAGAGAGAGAGAGAGAGAGAGAGAGAGAGAGAGAGAGAGAGAGAGAGAGAGACAGACAGACAGACAGACGAAGACAGACAGACAGAAAGACAGACAGACAGAGAGACACAGAGAGAGACAGAGAGACAGAGACAGAGACAGAAAGAGACAGAGACAGAGACAGAGACAGAGACAGACAGACAGACAGATAGAGACAGACAGACATGAGAGAGGCAGAGAGAGACAGAGACAGGCAGACAGAGATACAGAGACAGACAGACAAACAAACAGAGAGAGAGAGGAGAGAGAGAGAGAGAGGGAGAGAGAGAGAGAGAGAGAGAGAGAGGAGAGAGAGAGAGAGAGAGAGACGAGACGACAGAGAGAGGACGACGACGACGAGAGAGAACAAGCGAGATGACGAGAGAGAGAGAGACGAGAGGACAGAAGAGTCAGAGACGACGACCTGAGAGAGAGCGAGAGAGAGAGAGAGAGAGAGAGAGAGAGGAGAGAGTAGAGAAGAGAGAGAAGACAGAAGACAGACAGACAGCAAACAGACAGACAGACAGAGACAGAGAGACAGAGAGACAGAGAGACAGAGATAGAGAGAGAGAAAAAAGGCGATCACGATATGTACTTTCTAAATTTATTCTTACTTATGTTTACTACGCTTACGCCTCAGATAATGTCTTGAAAGCTTCAACTGAAAGAAAAAGAAAACCGATATTTTATAAGGTTGACTGCTAGCGTTCTAAAACAAGAACCAAACACATCTGTTCGCCTGTTTGAAAGTAAAGGCAACAAAAAATACACCTATATTCTGAATAAATATGAACCTTTGGATCTGATTTTCGTGGAGATAAGGAAATGTTTTGATGATAATCTGTCGGATACCTCTCCCTGAAGAACGTGACATTTTTTACATTTACATAGGTTTGCCCCCCCCCCTCCCCCCCACACATACACCCTCTACTTTCACCGTATATCATTACTCCCCTGTTGGAAATACGACAATCAGTCAGCAGGTGTCCGTTCGCTTCGTGAAGATCTTGGCAAGCGAGCCAAAAGCATGGAGATAAGTAAACAAACCTGTGGTACTGTGGTCAACATTACACCATGCTACCCTACTATGACGGCATCGTCTCCTCGTACCCTGGAATGCGTACACTGATAAGTGACAGCCACGAAGAAATGTCGTACGTAACGGTAGGACCCGGTGTCCTACCGTTACGTACGACATTTCTTCGTGGCTGTCAAGAGAAACTGAGAGAGACTGGAAGTTATTCAGGATTTGTAAGAAGCTGTTAAGGAAGTTAGCCGGTTTGGCCCAGCGGTAAGGCGTTAGGCTTGTAAGCAGAGCGACCTCGGTTCGAATCCGCTTCGGCTCTCCTTTCTCTTCAAAAATTGTGTTCTGTGGACACTGTCTTGTGACTTCGTCCATCACAGTTATGAAAAGTTAAAATGGCTCTCGTCGTTGCCCATCTGAATGTAGGAGTCATTCTGGTGGTGACAGTGTAGCGATAGGTATATAATCTCTCTCTCTCCCCCCACCTCCATACCCCCTTCACCCTCTTCTCCCAGTCCCTAATAAGCCTTATAGTTTCTATGGACGTTAAGCACAATGTTTACTTACTTACTGCTATTAAAGATCAGGTGTAATTATAGAAACAAAAATCGATTTGTGTCATAATAAATGCTGCCAAGCATTTCAAATTCATGAACACGACAACAAAGACCCAAATCGTTCGTGGTAATCAACTCCCACCCGACATGCAATAAAATACAAGGTACATGCATCTATATATGCATGATGACTCCACCAAATGTACATCCTCAAACGTGCTTCACTGTAAAATCGACCCCAGTAAGCTGTGTGGGATGTAACCACAGGGTGGAGTGGCTTCTTCAGCCTCAGAGTCTCGTGTCCAAAGCGCCTCTGTAGACTGCAACGTCATCGGTTCTGTCCATTCCCTCGTTGTCGTAGGCTGTTTTTTCATTCACCTGATCCTTTGCGCCCTCTTCAAGTCTCGTCTTTCTGATCTCATCCAGTTTTTCTTCATCCGGGCCTTTGGCCCAGGAGGCCCCAACTTCAAGTTCCGTCTTTCTGATCTCATCCAGTTTTTCATCATCCGGGTCTTTGGCCCACGGCTCCGTGTCGGTCTTGGCAAACCCGCCAAACACGATGGCTCCAAGCAGAGTGAAGCCACCACACACGTAGAAGACGTTGCGCCATTCTGCCTGCGTCTTCTGCATAGGAAATTAAAGCACAGAGACTAAATGTGTAGTCGTAAATTTTGAGCTATTATCAAAGAGGATCTGTTTGTTTTGAAAACAACCCCCCCCCCTCCACCCCCCAGCAAAAAAGAAAAAGGAACAAGAAAATAAAGACACTTACGTTGGGAGTTAAGGCCCCTGCTACTTCCGGTGCAATGATCCCTGGGACCGTGGAAAAACAGTTCGTGATGCCAAACAAAACGCCAGCAAATCTGAAGACAGGCATTGATTTATCGCGGATTATTGTTATACTTGACTCTGCTAAGCTCACGTTTCTCATCTAAAACCCTGAACTTCACCCAATATTGGGCGAAAGAGTAGTGTATACAACAGCACCTCCCCCCCCCCCCCACCCCCACCACACCGTACATACTGTCATAGGTACAAACGTTTCTTCTGAGTTATCCGACCTGCTGAGGTAAAACGTGGCAGGTCTGTTATAAACTGAGATACGTGTGTGTGTGTGGGTGCGTGCGTGCGTGCGTGCGTGCGTGCGTGTGTGTGTGTGAGTGTGTATGTGGGGTGTGTGTGTGTGTGTGTGTGTGTGTGTGTGTGTGTGTGTGTGTGTGTGGTGTGTGAGTGTGGTGTGGGTGTGGTTTTGGGGGAGAGAGGAGAGAGAGAGAGAGAGAGAGAGAGAGAGAGAGAGAGAGAGAGAGAGAGAGGAGAGAGAGAGAGAGAGAGAGAGAGAGTAGTGTGAGTGTGTGTGTGTGTGTGTGTGTGTGTGTGTGGTGTGTGTGTGTGTGTGTGTGTGTGTGTGTGTGTGTGTGTGTGTGTGTGTGTGTGTGTGAGAGAGAGAGAGAGAGAGAGGAGAGAGGGAGAGAGAGAGAGAGAGAGGGGTATGTGTGAGGTGTGTGTGTGTGTGTGTGAGAGAGAGAGAGAGAGAGAGAGAGAGAGAGAGAGAGAGAGAGAGGAGAGAGAGAGAGAGAGAGAGAGAGAGAGAGAGAGAGAGAGAGAGAGAGAGAGAGAGAGAGAGAGAGAGAGAGAGAGAGAGAGGTGTACATTTAGAGAACGTGTAAGCGCCAAGAGCGTGCTCGTAATCATCGTTTTCGAAAGAAAAAGTTTTTTTTTTATTGAGGTTCGATTTTAAAGACAAGGTTGAGTACATCAAATGCTACTCCTCTATCACAACATAATCATTTTCTGAATGTGGCGTACAACCTCTATCCCCTCCTTGCAAACCTGGGCGCAAAGTCGATGTGGTTGACGACGAAGCCACTGTAGCACAGGCCTTCGAAGGCCAGGGCCACTGCCAGCAGCACCACCGCCAACGTACGATGCTCACAGTCCAGGAAGCCCACGCCCACGAGGCACCCCCCGGCTCCCAGAAAGGCTGCAGAGGACAGTGCAGTTCATGCATGCAGAGACTTTACATGGCATCATCCGTATCAGCATCAACACACACGTAAGGTTAAAAAATGTACGCTCTCTTTAAGCCTTTGTTGGGTCCCAGAAAGGCCGCAGGGGACAATGCAGTTCATGCATGCATTGACTTTACATGGCATCATCCGTATCAACATGTCATTAACACACACGTAAGGTTAAAAAAATAATTAACGCTTCCTTTAAACCTTTGCCAGCTACCAGAAAGGCTGCAGGGGACAGCAGTTTCTTGACATCTTGGGCACGTTACGTCTATGTATTCGCAATTGTTTACATGTTCGTCTGAACGGAGATACTGAGATATTGACATCTTGGGCACGTTACATCTACGTCTTCGCAATTGTTTACATGTTCGTCTGAACGGAGATATTGAGATATTGACATCTTGGGCACGTTACATCTACGTCTTCGCAATTGTTTACATGTTCGTATGAACGGTGAACTGCTTGTGAAGTAGCTTGATGTTTTACGCCCAGTCAAGCGTTACGGTTATATCAGGGCAATATAATTGTTGTCATTACAAAGTAAATATAAAAAATATGTACATGCTAAAACAAACATTAAGTAACAATCCTCAGATAGTAACATGTGGGTACATTAATGGGATACACTCGATCTTCATCTTCGCACATCTGTCCACTGACTGTCCAGCGCCCTTCGAAAGACTGTGAAAACAACATAGCATCGAAGCATGCACGCAAGCATGAGGCGCGTCCGCCCGGGGTAAAAACGAGTTCCGTCTCGAACAATTTTGGTTATAATTATGATAACGCATGCAATGTGGAAGGTTATAAAGAAAACGGTTGACATCATTATTTGAGTTGTCTGTTACAGCTTACTGCTATCTGAGCGCGCGCGCGCGCGCACACACACACTGACACCACACATACACACCGCAAACACACACACACACACACACACACACACACACACACACACACCACACACACACACACACACACACACACACACACACACACACACACAACCGCGCATACACACACACACACACACACACACACACACACACACACACACACACACCACACACACACACACACACACACACACACACACACACACACACTCACCACACATACAAACCGCACACACAGACACACACACACACACACACGCGCGCAAAACACACACGCAAGCACGCACTCAAGCACGTACGCTCCCCCACCCCACACCCCACACCTTCCCACACACAGCAAAAAACAAACAAACCCAAAACAACAACTATCCGTTAGCTGAGAGTTTTCAGAGACCTGTGGGGTAACACGCAGTTATGGCAGTGGTTGGAAGAAGGATGTCGTAAACCAGTGCTTGGAGTTTGGGGTGTACAATACCTACATATAATCTGGAACAGTCGACGTGTGGTCCGGGTGCTTAGACAGCGGGCTTGCAGAAAATCGGCCACGTGACTTCCGAAGATTGCCGTCACGGTCATTGTCATGTACGGCACGGCTGAGAGAACTCCATTCTGTGCAAAACGCAGTATGAAGGGAGTAAAAGCATAATGCTGAATATATAGGTGAATGACAAATACATAGATATACATGTAGATAGCGAGATGGATAGATGGATGGATGGATGGATGGATAGATAGAGAGACACATAAACAGAACAGATAGATAAATATACAGACGGACAGATAGAGATATTGATAAACATGTAGAGAGACAGACAGACAGATAGATAGATAGATAGATACATACATACATACGTACATAATAAATAGATAAAATACAAAAGTAACAATACTTTAAATACATAAAAAACAAAATAAAAAAGAAGAAGGAAAGGAAAAGGGGGAAAAAAAAATAAGGGGGAAAGAAGAAGAAGAAGAAAAAAAGGGGGAAAGGGGGAAGGGGGAAGGGGGAAAGGGAGAAGGGAAAAGAAGAAGAAGAAGAAGAAGAAGAAGAAAGGAAAAAGGAAAAAGGAGGAGGGGGAGGGGAGGAAGCAAAGAAGGAGAGAAATTATAACATTTCAATAGAAGAAATTGTGTTTTGAAAATCCTTGCTATGGTGTCATTACCCATACTTTGAGAATTCAGCCAAAGGGGAATTGACATTCACGAAGTGAAATCAAAGACAATAATATACTGAATAAAAAATTTTAAAAAAGTAATATATATTTTAAAATTTTCATTAAAACAAAGGGTCGTAGGAATCCAGCCGACAGGACAGGCATTCACAGAGCCCTAGTGGGTGAAATTTTGGATTAAAGTTTCAGAACCAGGGCATGCTTGGACTGTTGTTTTACATTCTCTGTCTGTCTGTCTGTCTGTCTGTCTGTCTGCCTGCCTGCCTGCCTGTCTGCCTGCTGCCTGCCTGCCGTCCTGTCTGTCTGTCTGTCTGTCTGTTCTTCTTCTTCTTCTTCTGTTTTCCCTCTTCTTCTTTTTCTTCCCCCACACACCCCCCCCCCCCCACCCCCCCCCCCCCCACACACCCCACACAAAACACACACCAACAACACACACAACACACACACACACACCCCACACACACACACACACCAAACACACACACACACACACCCCCCCGCACGCACGCACGCACGACGCACGCACGCACGCACGCACGCCCCACCACGAAACCCCCAGCACGCAGAACCAAAACCCCAGCCCCCTGAATTAAAAAAAGAGATTGCATATGTCTCTTTGACATACACTCCCCAGTTATAACTTTTAAAGCTGGAGTTCACTGAAGGACAATGTCAACCAACAAGGACAAACTCAAGTCTTTCACTGAACTGCATTTGTGGTGGATTAATTATAGCTAGGCCTTGCAGATGCATCGCGGATCCCGCTCCTTCCAGTCTTTGGCATCGTAGCGCAGTAGAATCAGTGCCTGTACCTGTTTGATGTCGTAATGAAGGACTTCCTTCATGAAGGTCGGAAGTGACGTCAAGAGGGTGTAGTGCATCCAGTTGTAGCAGAAGTGGGCGGTCAGACACACCCAGAGAGCTTGGGAAGATGCGATAGCTCTCCATGGAACTTTGAAGTTCTGCAATTAAGGCGTGTTAAATGATGATGATGATGATGATGATGATGATGATGATGATGATGATGATGATGAGATTAAAAATATTTATAATAATAGTAGCAGCAGCAGCAGTAGTAGCAGTAGCGGCAGTAGCAGCAGCAGCAACAGTAGTGGTGGTGGTGGTAGTAGTAGTAGTAGTTGCAGTAGTAGTAGTAGCAGTAGTAGTAGTAGCAACAGTTATATAGCGCTATAGACCTACACCGTGAAATATTACGAGCTCACAGCGGTGTACATTATCATCCACAGCAACAGCAGCAGCAGCAGCAGCAGTAGTAGTAGCAGTAGTAGTAGTAGTAGCAGCAGCAGCAGCAGCAGCAGTAGTGGTAGTGGTAGTGGGAGTAGTAGTGGTGGTGGTGGTGGTGGTGGTGGTAGTAGTAGTAGTAGCAGCGGTAGTAGCAGCAGCAGCAGCTGTGGTAAGACTGCTAGTGTACTAGCTACTACTACTACTACCACTATTACTACTAACAAAAATGGTGATAACAATAACAATAATGACAACAATAATGATGGAAAGAACCGATGATGATGATAATGAAAATGATAATGATGATGATGATGATGATAACAACAATA
>JABMCL010000054.1:137500-140000 GCA_018857735.1 Alviniconcha marisindica | reverse complement strand
AAAAGTAAAATGAAATAGAAATCGGCGACAAAAAAGAAAACTATGTATGCATTTCTTCCCTGACCTGTGTGCAAAACAGAGCTTTTCGCGTTCTAGGAGTAAAACTAAAGTCACTTTGATGACGTCAAACTAAAACGAAAAAAAAAAAAAAAGACAAAAAAAAAGACGAAAAGTTCTGCTAATTTTCCCAATTTCTATAATCAAAAAAAAAAAAAAAAAAAAGACGAAGAAGAAGAAATGCAAAATGCTAGATTTCAACCCACATGCTGATTTCTGTCCTAATCCAAAACTGTAACCGTTCGGCCATGCCCGCCCCTTTAAATTTATGCAGATGCTTTCGTGTCTATGTGACGGTAATATCTTCTGATAAAAGACGAGGGGGGGAGGAGAAGGGGGGACGTATGGACCCGGGTTGCTGTAGCAGAGTGAAAATTAACCGTGAGGAGCCAGCACGACCCCCGTTGCCTCTGTCTCTCTCTGTCTCTATCTCTGTCACTCCCGCTCTGTCTGTCTGTCTGTCTGTCCCTCCATCTCTCTCTGTCTCTGTATCTCTCTCTGTGTCTCTGTCTCTCTGTCTCTGTCTGTCTCTTGATTCCCCTCCACTCTCTCTCTGTTTTTCTCTATCTCTTTCTCTCTCACTCTGTGTCTCTGTCTCTGTCTGTTTCTATCTCTGTCTCTCTTTATGTCTCTGCCCCCCCCCCCTCCCCCTCCCTCTCTCTCTCTCTCTCTGTGGTTCTGTCTGTCTGTCTCTCTCTCTTCTGCCAGTCAGATCTTGTCTCTGTCTCTCCCTGTCTCTCTCTGTCTCTGTCTCTTTGTATTTATATCTCTCTCTGTCTCTCACTGTCTCTGTCTCTGTCTACATGAGTGACTAGGTTTATATAGCACGTTTTTGAATATCCACCGAAGTGGTGTACTTACAGCGCTCACATGGCTGGTGCCACACGAAACTGCTGCCGTCTCGGCGCTTTCTGTGTACACCATACAACCATGCACCATGTCACTTTATGCAAAGCCACATACGTAAGGTGCGTGCTTCTTTAGCTGTAACCTGCCACCTGCGCAGTTGGCAGAATGACAGGGATCTTTTACGTGCTACTGCGGTAACACGGGGGTGGAACGGATACCGAAATAAGAGTCAGCACAGAAAGTTTTCCCAGAAGAAAACGTTTTTCCCGCTGCTCCTGCAGGGACTCGAACCCGCGACCTTTCAATCACGAGTCCGGCGCTCTAACCACTGAGTGTCCCCACTCCCCAAGTGTGTGTGTGTGTGTGTGTGTGTGTGTGTGTGTGTGTGTGTGTGTGTGTGTGTGTGTGTGTGTGTGTGAGAGAGAGAGAGAGAGAGAGAGAGAGAGAGAGAGAGAGAGAGAGAGAGAGAGAGAGAGAGAGAGATCGCACTGGCATTGATGTAACAAACATTACACTAGTCGTAGACGCGAGTTTTGCATGTTTAATCTGTAATTCTCAGTTCAGCATAATGTGGACCTACTGTCATATTTAGTATATAGATATGTGCTCATAGAAAAGTGTGGATAGTAATTTTGTAATAGGCCCTTTGATTCGTATAGAATGCTTGTCACAATCACTCATTCAGGGTCACATGCCAAAAGAGCGCAGTGAGTCTGCTTCAGAGCAGAGAATATGTAAAACAAACAAACAAACGAGTCAGAAATTATAAAAACGGTTAAAAAAATATATATATACATTATTATTATTATTATTATTATTATTATTATTATTTTTTTAGAAAAACGATCAACAAACATAACAAACGAGTCAAAAATTCCCACATTTTACTTGAACTGATTGCAAATAAGAACAGATGCTGCTTAAGGCCTACATCAGTGCATGAGAATACAACAATGCTAATGTACGCATCCGAACACACCCGAACACACAGTGACGCATGCGCACTCGGCTCACTTATCCACAGCTCCAGACGGAAACAGCAGACAGACAGACAGACAGACAGACAGATGAACAAAACTAGTCAAGCTGAAGGATTACACGAGGTGAGAGAGGCAAAATTTTATTCATACAAAATGTTCTGATTATGCCGACAAAAACCGGATCTCTGATTTGTTACACAAAACATTTTTCACAAATATAGAGAATGAGAAGCGCTACCATCAAATCTGACCATCTTTAGCTGTATTATTATAAAGTCAACATCGGACACGCCTGGAAAGGCTGAAACTAGAAAGAAAAAAAATAACGTAAGAGCAAAAAAATAAATGTTGACTCTTCCATTACCCCAAAGTGGAAAAGAAAAATTGTCATACATAATTAAATTTTGACGCCCAGTAAATCATGACTGTTTATCAGGGCGAAGTTTGACGTCATGAAAAAAATAAGCACCATTTCTGTCATTGCCTTGACAATCTACGCAGTAGACACGATTGAATGCACGTTTAAATAAAATCCATCAAGACTATATATATATATATATCCACTGGCTGCACTACGAGTGTTTAAAATGTAATGCACAGTTGCGAATGAAATG
>JABMCL010000054.1:117500-122500 GCA_018857735.1 Alviniconcha marisindica | reverse complement strand
CTACCTTGATTTCCAGCAATTTTTCCCAGTCTGGGATGATGAAGAACTTCACTCCGTCTATCGCCCCTTCCAGCAAGGCCCCGCGAATCAGCAGGATGACGAGGATGATGTAAGGGAACGTTGCTGTGAAGTACACCACCTGAAACGACATCGTATAATGTGACGTCATATAGCTATACGTCTGATAAACACGCCACAGGAACGAGGGACCCCGTTTTACACAGTTATATGCATATAGTCTCATTCATCTCATTCAGACTATAATTACGTATGTAATGATATAAAACGAGGTCCCTCGCTTGTACACACAAGCAAAAGGATCAAATGCTACGTAACTTCATGGGTCTTATAGCTACGTAACCATGATAAACACACCAAAGAACAAGACCATAAACTGAGGTCTTTCGTGCACATGCCAAAAAGATCGAATGTGACGCCTTGTAGCTACTGGTGTGACACACACACCGACGAATGAGATTTTCTCTATAATTATGTAACATATAAAACAAGGTCCCTCGTACGCAATAATAATAATGATAATAATAATAATAAAGCGCCCATCTACCGCACAAGGTGGGAGCACAGGACGCTTTACAAAAACAAAAGACCCCCAAAGACAAAATTATGTTTTCAAGTAAGATTTGAAAGAACTGACGGAGGCAGAATGACGGACAGAAACAGGGTTCCAGATAGCTGGAGCCTGGTATTTAAAAGTCTTCGATCAAGAGTCTTGATAAAGTTTAAGTTTGACACTGCGTGTATATGTATACAAAAATACAAAATATATATGCGGATGCAGAAGCGTTGAAAGAAGCTGGCTGACCTTTCCGGATGACTTGATGCCCTTAATGAGGCAGAGCGTGACGATGATCCAGGACAGAAGCAGGCAGAGGGCCAGACGCCACAATGGGGCGCCCATGTTCTCGGGTTCCAGTCCCGGCGACAGTTCGATCACGTCCTTGCTGAAAACACAACGATTTTTTTATTTTATTTTTATTTTTTTATCTGAAAGAAGAGTGACTGCTAGCGTTCTAAAATAAGACCCGAACACATAAAAGGTTCAAAAGAATGCTAATTATTAGGACAAAACACAGCCTGCAAATTTTCGGGGTAATCCCCTTCATCAGGCTAAAAAAAAAAAAACGACACTTAACAGTTAAACTGTCAAAAAACGATGAAAAATGAGATGGAAAGCTAAACCATTGATCTGTTTTTAGTTGAGCTATGTCATTTTCCTGTCCAGTGCCTGGAAGAATGTAACTGGCATGATAAGGGGGATTACCCCGACATTTTACAGGTCGTGCTTCGTCCCAATAAATAGCGTTCTTTTGAACCGTGTTTGGATCTTGAAAACACCATGCACCAGTATGGCAGTTAAGGTCATCCTGTCCTGATCCGTACTGCCTGCTGTCAGCAAACCCACACAGGGGGACTGCGAACGCAGAAATTAATGTCCTCTTCTTTTGAGAACTCAGAATACAAATTTTTTAATGTTCTCCCTTTAAAGCCTGGATCAGGTCATAATAATTATGTATAGCCACGCATTCTTCGCCCACTGCCAGAAATTTCTTCCTTGTCCATATCTAAATGAGAGGACGGGCACAAAGAGTTACTGCCCTTCGTAACTGGCTAAGAGACTATCTGAATTTTAAAAAAATATATATAATAGAAGATCAAAAACAAAAAGGGTTCAAACGAACGCTTATTTGTTTATTATGTTTTAGAACGCTAACAGTTATTCTGTTTCAGATTTTATTTTAATCATAATAGACTGTTCTAAGTTATGTTTAATCGCGCTAAGAGAGGGTATTGTTGTAGTGTTGTTGCTTAGAGTGAACAAACAAACAAACCCAAAAACAATAACAAAAAGAAAAGAAAAATCAAGAAAAGACAGAAACAAACAAACAAAAAGAAAGAGAAAAGAAAAGAAAAATATGTTTGACTGTAATGTCACTTCCCCTTCAATTCAGCTCCATTCAAACTCTGTAAGCGCACAGGAACACACATAAGCGCTCTAACACATCATCTCTCAAAGATGCTCCTCTAACTCTTTTGAGCCCTCGAACAGCTATAGCTAGCACCCTGCAACAGTTACTAGAAGAAGAGCTTTGGAACCCTCCAACAGCTCGCTAGCACCCTGCAACACTTACTAGAAGAAGAGATTTTGAACCCTCTAGCAGCTATAAAACACTTGCAACACTTACTAGAAGAAGAGCTTTTAAACCCTCCAACAGCTATAGCTGGCACCCCTACACTTACTAGAAGAAGAGCTTTCGAACCATTGAACCTACAACACTTACTAGAAGAAGAGCTTTTGAACCCTCCAACAGCTATAGCCAGCTCACTGCACTTACTAAAAGAAGAGCTTCTGGACCTTCGAACAACTATAGCTAGCACCCTACAAAACTTACTAGAAGAAGAGCTTTTGAACCCTCCAACAGCTATAGCTAGCACCCTGCAACACTTACTAGAAGAAGAGCTTTTGAACCCTCCAACAGCTATAGCTAGCACCCTGCAACACTTACTAGAAGAAGAGCTCCACGGAGCTCTTGTAGACTGGGGTGCAGTTGTAGGGAGCCATCTGATTGATGGTGACGTTCTTGACGCATTCGCACTGCCCCAGCTCCGTCACGTAGGTGACGTTGTCTGTGCAGGGCTTAGGGGACGGCCCTGTTCTCTCTTCGATACAGTTCTCCCAGTGCTGATGGAAAAACACGTATCATCATCATCATGAATATGGGTGTTTAGGTGTGGGTGGTGGAGGGGTGGGGTGGGGGGAGGCCGTGTTCTCTCTTCGATACAGTTCTCCCAGTGCTGATGGAAAAACACGTATCATCATCATCATGAATATGGGTGTTTAGGGTGGGTGGTGGAGGGTGTGCTGGTGGTGGAGGCGGATGAAATGAGGTGGTGTGGGTGGTGGAGGGGTGGGGTGGGGGGAGGCCGTGTTCTCTCTTCGATACAGTTCTCCCAGTGCTGATGGAAAAACACGTATCATCATCATCATGAATATGGGTGTTTAGGTGTGGGTGGTGGAGGGGTGGGGTGGGGGGAGGCCCTGTTCTCTCTTCGATACAGTTCTCCCAGTGCTGATGGAAAAATACGTATCATTCGATACAGTTTTCCCAGTGCTGACGGAAAAAATACGTGTCATCATCATGATGAATATGGGTTTTCATGTGTGTGTGGGATGGGGAGGATGTCCTCTCTTCGATCAATCTCCCAGGCTATGGAAAAATACGATGTCATCATCTGCATTGTTTTTATATGTTTGTGTACAGGTTTGATTTCTTTTCGATGGTCACACTACTGAAAATCGTATCATCTCATGAATATGCTTACTGTGATAAATTGTTTTCGTGCCTTGAATTCTCTCGTGGATATTACGTATATTCGTAGTGTGTTGTGCGTGTGTGTCACGCAGTAAGTTTCACGCTGGAAATGTTTTCTACATCTAGTAGACAAACGTGCAAAATAAGCTTCGTTTGTGGTTAAAAACAAAAGGTTATATCATAACAAAGCTAAAATAAAACATAATTAACAAAAGAAAACGAAAAAACACAAACAAAAACACCACACACAACACAAACACAAACACACACACACACACACACACACACACACACACACACACACACACACACACACACACACACATAAAAATGAACGCGCAAATCTGATGTCTATGTTCGTGTGGCATACCTCTTTCTCTCCATCGTTAAAATCGCTCCTTGTAATTGTTACTTTCTTGTACGCACAAGCACTTCTGGCCTCATTCTATTTCAAATTCTAACTTAACTAACGAATGCACGAAATTGCAACTAACCAACGAACGAGCAAAACTAACTAACTAAAGAAAGAGAAAAGAAGCCAATTCCAGAGCAGTTGACTGCTCCATGCACTCACATCCTGACACACAGTCCAAGGCAAGGTCTTCTGCATGGACGAGAAGAAGTAGAAGAGAGTGTAGGCCATGATGACGTTGTAGTAGATGGCCACGACGAGGGAGATGATGCACATGGAGATGCCCACGCCCTTGGCGGCGGGGTTGAGGGCCCAGATCTTGGTAGGGCCCATGTTGGAGTACTGGGCCATGGCCAGCTCCATCAGATACAGCGGTTTGCCCACCAGCAGCTGCAGGATCAGGTAGGCGATGAGGAAGGCGGCTGGAAAGACACGATGACGCCATTTGGAGCATGTTGCCGTACTGATTAGTGTGCCAGTGCAAGAGAGTAAAGGGAGTGGGTTTTTTAGTTGTTGTTGTTGTTTTTTATATGATGCGTGTGCATTTTTTGCATAATTATGCTTGAACACTTGTCGATTTATCCTTTAGGGATATATTTCCATCTCGATGACATTATGTGTTAACTATGCTTGTCAGCGCTTGAGCCGCAGGGTAGGCGCTTTACAAATTCCAATTATTATATTATTTTTTATTTTTTATTGCAATAACACTGATGGCACTGTTTACATCCTTATGTTGAACAGACAGATAACGTGCTGCCTAGTTAAACATTCTTTCACCGTTTCAAGTGTTGTTTTCGTAGCTTGATCAAGGGATTACACTGCTGTGTGTGTGTGTGTGTGTGTGTGTGTGTGTGTGTGTGTGTGTGTGTGTGTGTGTGTGTGTGTGTGTATGTGGTGTGTGGTGAGTGTGTGTGTGTGTGTTGTGTGGTGTGTGTGGTGTGTGTGTGTGTGTTGTGTGTGTGGTGTGTATGTGTGTGTGTGATGTGTGCGTATGCGTGAGTGTGTGTGTGTGTGTTTGTGTGTGTGTGTGTAGTGTGTGTGTGTATGGGGTGTGTGTAAAAGTGGGTACGTGGTTAGTGTGTGTGTGTGTGTGTGTGTGCTGTTGTGGTTGTGTGTGTTGTGTGTGTGTGTGTGTGTGTGTGGTGTATGGTGTGTGTGATGTGTGTGTTGCGTGAGTGTGTGTGTGTGTGTGTGTGTGGGTTGTGTGTGTGTGGTGTGTGGTGTGTGTGTGTGTGTTTGTGTGGTGTGTGTGT
>JABMCL010000054.1:102500-110000 GCA_018857735.1 Alviniconcha marisindica | reverse complement strand
GAATCATTCCTATGTTAGGAAAGCGGTAGGCCTTTTCCCCGTCCACACAATAAGAATTAGAATGCTCAATTCATCTAATACAAGATCCAATCACCAAAAGGTTCAAACGAACGCTTATTTATTTTAACACGGACATACAGTATGCAAATTGTCGGGGAAATCCCCTTTATCAAGCCACAAAACGACACTTAAAGAACAGATAAAGGTCATCTAACACAGTATGGAACGTCTTCGCAATTTCGATATTATCAGTCTGCAGGCCCATCCTCTCCCTTCTCCGAAACCACGCTTTTCTTTTGTCCCCATCTAAATAAAGAGCTGCAAATGCAAGAAACTGTAAACCAACCAAGATTCAAAGATTACTTTATTGTCTCATTCAAGAAATTAAAACGTGGCTGAACTTTAACCAATATAATATAAGTACACAATGACTTGACACATACTGTATATTCTGAAACTCAAAGATCAGTTATTGATAATACAAAAGTTACATATTAAACAAACTAGTAATTTACGTAACTTACACACACACACACACACACACACACACACACACACACACACACACACACACACACACACACACACACACACACACACACACACACACACACACACACACACACACACTTCTTCTTATTCTTTTTCCAAAGCGCTTTACGTCCACAGAAACCGTATGGTTTATTAGGGACCGGGCACTGAAACTTCTTTTTTCGGCGCTTTACGTCCACAGAAACCATACGGCTTATGAGGGGACAGGGAGCCCAGGACGGCCACCTCGACTTTCACACAGCTCCTGAACTCTGCCGCTGAAATGCCTTCTTTCATGGTGCTTTACGGCCGCAGAAACCGTGCGGTTTATTAGCGATGGGAACTCAAAGACCAAGCTCATTCATGCTTGGCGCCGAAACTTCTTTTTCTTTCGTGGTGCTTTACGGCCGCAGAAACTGTATGGTTTATTAGCGATGGGAACTCAAAGACCCAGCTCGTTCACGCTTCATAACCTCTGCCTTGTTAGAGCGAGTGCTCGTGTTCTGCGCCACCGACTCTCAACGGAAGGTTATGTTGTGGTCAGGGACTGTCAAGCAGAAACATTCCTGAAAGTCCTGACACTGAGCGACCGTGAAGGTGACATGAGGGCGAACACCAGTCTGCAAAACCCACGCGAAAGACCCACTCGCTCTTACAGTGTCACGCATCAATCAGTCTATGCTCAAGAGGCTGGGGAAAAAATTGAGTTGAATGACCAGGGAAGACTGTCTCGCTGTTATAATGTCACGCATCAATCAAGCTATGCTGCGAGAGGCTAGGAAAGAAATAGTGTTGAATGAACAGGGATTTAAGACCGACTCGCTGTTATAGTGTCACGCTTCAATCAGTCTATGCTTCAAGAGACTAGGAAAGAAATTAAGCTGAATGAACAGGGAACATCGACTCGCTGTTTGTGTCACAGCTCAGTCACTCTATGCTGGTAGAAGAAGCAAGGAAAACACAGTTGAATGAGCAAGGAAGACAAACAACAGACGGCAGAGCAAAATTTCTTGGCAGTAGGTTAAGCACATAAAGCTATACTCTGACTTATTTGAGCTTAAACGAGCGGACCGATTATTGGTCGAAACACTGTCTGAAGAGGTGAGTTTTGTTTTAAGACCAGTTATGAAGGTAAGGAGAAAATTGCGGTCTGTGGCGGAGAGCGAAAGGGAGAAAATTCCATGTATGTGTGGCAGGCTGCATGAACATTCGTTTGAAGGTAGGGATGTAGGTTATAACAGTTTTATGACAGGGTCGTTGGAAACAGAAAACTGCACGCTGTTGTAATATATATATATATATATATATCTTTCTTCTAGGAGTCAGTTGCTGTGCCAGCAATACAGAACACAGACTGCTGTATTCATGCCAGTATTCTGCGATCAGGAAGCCAAAGCTGAACAATGCATCCCAATGCTCAAAAAACTTAACATCGCTAGAAAGTGTATACGTATGTACGGTCTCTACACGCATATTTCACACGCTAAGATCAACATATTTGGACATCTCTCTGTCTGTCTGTCTGTCTGTCTTTCTGTCTTTCCGTCTTTCTTTCCGTCTGTCTGTCTGTCTGTCTGTCTGTCTGTCTGTCTGTCTGTCTGTCTGTCTGTCTGTTCGTCTCTCTCTCTCTCTCTCTCTCTCTCTCTCTCTCTCTCTCTCTCTCTCCTCCTCTCTCTCTCTCTTCTCTCTCTCTCTCTTCCCTTTCTATGCAGCTGCTTCCGTCTGCAGTTTCATGTCTGGCAAAAGTAGACACATTCAGTCAACCACTGCATGTAAAACCGCTCTGTTTTACTCCTACTACTGCTACCAGTTTGTCTCTCTTCCATCCCCACCCCCACACCCCAACAAAGTTCTATTTTCACTTACTGTGTGTCTGGGGTGTGTGTGTGTGTGTGTGGGGTTTTGGGGGTGTGTTTGTGTGTGTTTTTGGGGTTGTGTGTGTGTGTGTGTGGTGTGTGTGTGTGTGTGGGGTGTTTTGTGTTGGCATGCGTGCTGCTCGGCATGTGTGTGTGCCCAATGTGTGCGTGTTGTATGCGTTTGTAATGTAGATCTTGCCTGTTCATTGTGTTGTTAATGATGTTTTTTTTTTTTTCCTTATCTGAATTGCATGGAATCACTGCTATTGTCGTTTTCTGCTTGAGATGTCTCCGAGTGTAGCCTGTGAGTAGCTTATAATTTCCTGAAGGGGCAAAAGCGTGAAGCCTGTTTGGGGGGTTACAGGGGGTATCTTTTTTTTTGATTTTCAGGGGTCCTTTTGTTTTGATGTTACAGGGGGTTTATCTTTCGTTTGGTGTTACAGGTGGTCATCTTTTGTTTTGATGTTACAGGTGGTCATATTTAGTTTTGATGTTACAGGTGGTCATCTTTTGTTTGGGTGTTACAGGGGTCATATTTTGTTTGGATGTTACAGGTGGTCATCATTTGTTTTGATATTACAGGTGGTCATATTTTGTTTTGATGTTACAGGTGGTCATCTTTCGTTTGGATGTTACAGGTGGTCATCTTTTGTTTTGATGTTACAGGTGGTCATATTTAGTTTTGATGTTACAGGTGGTCATCTTTTGTTTGGATGTTACAGGTGGTCATCTTTTGTTTTGATGTTACAGGTGGTCATATTTTGTTTGGATGTTACAGGTGGTCATCTTTTTTTTTGATTTACAGGTGGTCATATTTTGTTTTGATGTTACAGGTGGTCATCTTTTGTTTGGATGTTACAGGGGTCATATTTTGTTTTGATGTTACAGGTGGTCATCTTTTGTTTGGATGTTACAGGCGGTCGTATTTTGTTTTGATGTCACAGGTGGTCATCTTTTGTTTGGATGTTACAGGTGGTCAAATTTTGTTTGGATGTTACAGGTGGTCATATTTTGTTTTAATGTCACAGGTGGTCATCTTTTGTTTGGATGTTACATATTGATAAATATGCGAATGTTATCATGTGACAGACATTCGTTGGGATTCTTTGCATCTCAACTTTGTATGTGCAGGTAAACAAGTTATTTGCATTCACATTGCCAGTGCAACGCGTAAAAACTCATTCCTTTTCACTACAGCGCATATATAACAAGACAAATCAGTCTAAAAAAAACAAAAAACAAAACTGCAACAAACTTCTACCAAAACAACCTGCTTCAAAAACAGCTCCCTCTCCTTCATAACCCCTCTCCTGCCCTCCACACCCACTCCTCCGCCCACCCACCACCACCCCCATCATCATCTGCCGCCGAAGCCCTCCTGCTTTTTAAGGTTAAGCTGTTAACTAAAGTAGCAGAGTCCAGGCGAAATCAAGAGGAGGGAGGTGAGCTGGACTCTCACGAAGAAGTTCGATCGACGCTTTTGCGGATCCAGGCGAGATCAAGAGGAGGGAGGTGGTGCTGGACCCTCAAGTTAGCCCAGAAGAGATCAAGAGCAGGGAGGTGGAGCTGGGCTTGAGAGTTGGACTTCTTTCTCTTCAGTCGTTTCCCGACAGCGGAGCTACGGACATTGTCTTTGTGACTCAGTTCCGCATAGCAGTTGGGACAGCAATTGCGTGGTGCGGTAGTTGCTGAGCAATGCCGGGCGGACACTGCCGTAACATTTTTTTTTGTTCTGACGGCGGTCCACAGCATCCTTGGTCTTCCGGGTTGGCGCCTGTCTCGAGTCTTCACTCTTCTTTTCCCCTCCACCCCCCCACCCCCCCATGTCCCCCCCCCCCCCCTCTCCCTCGTCCCCCCCCCCGGCCCCCCACCCCCCCCCCCTTCGTCCCCGTCCCTAAAAGGCCTCCTCGCCTCTGTGGACGTTAATGATAATGTACATTTATCATGCGCTCATCAACGCCTGAGCGCTCACATGACACATATTAACCTACATATGATATTCTATACACATGCAGAGCATAGTTCTACCAAAACAATTTACATAAGTATTATTAAAAAAAAACTTAAAAAAACGCACTACACACACACACCACACACACACAACACACACACACACACACACACACACCACACACACACACACACACCACACACACACACACACACACACACACACACTCACACCACCCAACCACACAACAACACACCACACACACACACACACACACACCACAACACACCACACACACACACACAAACACACACACACACACACACACCACACACACACACACACACACACACACACACACACACACACACACTGACTGTAGCAGAAACTGGGTACTGATATTAGTTAGGATGGAAATACTGTGAGAAGAGGAAGGTTTTCAGTTTGGCTTTAAAAGATGACAGGGTTGAGCAGTGTCTAAGGTCTTGTGGGAGTGAATTCCAAATGTGGGGTCCAAAGCAAGAGAAGGCGCGGAAGCCATGAGTCTTGCGTTTGTATTGTTGGATTTCCAGCACGCGTTAAGCAACATTTTCCCCTAAAGTAGCGTAGATGATGGTTAGAGCTCTGGAGCTGTGTGAAAGTCGAGGTGGCCGTCCTGAGTTCCCCGTCCCTAATAAGCCTTGTTGTCATTTTGGTCTTTGTTGGTTTTGTTGCCTCTGAGGTTTTGACAACAATTTGCCATTTTGCCATCGTAAATGTCTGTGTGATTATCATTTTATCTATAGGTAACACTCAAATAAGCATATTGCTTTTGTGTTTCCTGTACTTATTTGTTGAGCTTATGATTACGATGAATGAATAAAATTTTGTTTAAACCAATAAGCCTGATGGTTTCTGCGGGCGTAAAGCAACGCTAAAACAAAACAGACGATGGAAGGACCTGTTCCGGTCTGGGTTTAGCCCCGGGAACCGCTACGATAACCGGATTTGTCTAGTCAGATAGACCTGTCAACAGCGACAGCGCAGCTTCTGTACTCGAAGATTGGAATCTCCCGATGTGTCATACCGCGAAGCTATCGCGACATCAAGTTCCGGCTGTGGAGTAAGAATTTGTACTCATTCCAAACTCGAAAACAAGCGGGGAAAAGGGTGGAAATATAAGCGAAAGCGCTGTTTGTGACTACCGTACACGCTTAACTTGACACACCTGCTCTGAAAGAAAAGAAAGAAGAAAAACAAAAAAACTTCAAGCTTGTTTTTTTTGTTGTTTTTTTAAATCTTCGAAACGGATTTACTGCATACGCCATTTTTGGAAAACGTCACGCAGTGAAGCTGAGTAAAGATGACGCACTCGGTAACAAAACGCTCCCTCACCTGACCTGTGGCAATGGCGGCCAGCATTCTTACCGCTTGAGTCACGTAACTTGTTTGTCGGGATAGCCAACGCGTGCGACGTCAAAACCACATGCTGACGTAAATAGGTCATCGGTGAGGTCTTCTAGTTACGTGTTGTTGTTGTTGTTGTTGTTGTTGTTGTGTGAGTGTCGTTGTTTCTTCACAGTTGCTGCTGATATGTTGTTATTGTTATGTTTATGTTGTTAACTGTTTCAGTTCTCTCTCCCCCCCCCCCCTCCCCTCTCCTTCCCTTTTTTGTTTATGTATGTATCTTGTGTGTTGTGTGTGTGTGTGTGTGTGTGTGTGTGTGTGTGTGTGTGGTGTGTGGTGTGTGTGTGTGTGTGTGTGTGTGTGTGTGTGTGTGTGTTTGTTTTTTCTTTTTTTGGGTTCTTCTTTTTGAATTTTTCCTAGCTTCTTCTTCTTCTTCCTCTTCTGCTCTCTGTCTCTCGTCTGTCTGTTTTCCTGTCTCTCTCTGTCTCTCTGTCTGTCTGTTTGTCTGTCTGTCTGTCTCTCTATCTCTGTCTCTCTCTCTGTGTCTGTCTCTGTCTGTCTCTCTCTGTGTCTCTCTCTCTGTTTCTCTGTCTCGCTTCTTCTGTCTCTGTCTCTGTGTTGTCCTCTCTCTGTCTCTTCTCTGTCTGTCTGTCTTCTGTCTTCTTCTCTCTCTCTCTCTCTCTCTCGTCTCTCTCTCTCTCTCTCTCTCTCGTCTGTTTTCTCGTCCTGTCTCGTTTGTCTGTCTGTCTGTCTGTCTCTGTCTTCTCTGTCTGTCTGTCTCTGTCTGCTGTCTGGTCGTGTCGTTGTTGTGTGTGTGTGTGTGTGTGTGTGTGTGTGTGTGTGTGTGTGTGTGTGTGTTTGTGTGTGTGTGTGTTGCCTTGTTTGTTGTGTCTGTGTCTGTGTCTGTGTGTGTGTGTGTGCCTAGGTCCATGTCCGTGTCTGCGTGTGCATGCATGATGAGTGTGTGAAAGTCCCGGACCTGCCTGGGAACAAGCGCACCTGACGCTGACAAAATGAATTACGTGCTGTGACAAGCCCCAGACACTCTCACATCTCCGTGGTCACTGTGAACCCCTATCCGGTTGTTAACCATCGTGGCCCACGCACCTCTGGTGCGGTGGCCAGGCTTACGATAAGCATATTAAGTTTCGATCCGAGTCATTCGTGTAGGGGCAGCCTACACCTTTTTACTTTTAGCAAATTTCTCTACACAAAAAAAAAAAATTTTTTTTTTTTTTTCCCAAAAAAGGGGTGTATTTTGGTGGTATATCAAAAATAAAATGGAGAAGAAAAAAAAAAAAAAAAAAGCAAGAAGAACCGAAGAAAATTTAATTTTAGGTAGGTTTTTGGCCATTACCCCTCTAACCCACCCTTTTTAAAAAACAAAAAAATAACACCAATCACAAAAAAAAAAGAGAAAAGAGAGAGGAGGGGAGAGAGAGAGAGAGAGAAGAGAAAAAAAGGAAAGAAGAGAGGGGGAAAAAAGGGGAAAAGAGGGGGAGGGGAAAAAGAGGGAGGGAGGGAGGGAGGGGGGGGGAGGGAGGGAGGGGAGAGGGAGAAAGGGGGGGGGGGGGGGGGTTTTTTTTTTTTTTTTTTTTTTAATTATTTAAAATTATTTTTAACTTTAAAAAGGTAAAGGTTTTTCCAAGCCTGCCCTTAACCCCCCAAAAAAAAAAAGAAAGAGGACATGAAAAAAATTGACAGACAGAGACAGAAGGTAGGAAGGGTTTAAAGCCAGTTTCCAGGAGGGTATAAAGGGGAAAAGGGAGAAAAAGT
>JABMCL010000054.1:80000-87500 GCA_018857735.1 Alviniconcha marisindica | reverse complement strand
CATTAAAATGGCTGTCGTCGCTGCCCATCTTAATGCAGGAGTCATTCTGGTGGTGACAGTGTAACGATAGGTATGTAATCTCCCTCTTTCCCCACCTTCTCCTCGTTTCTAATACTCCTTAGTAAGTAAGTAAGTAAGTAAACATGGTGCTTAACGTCCACAGAAACCGTACGGCTTATTAGGGACGGGGAGAAGGGGGGGAAGGGGGTATGGAGGTGGGGC
The DNA here is from genome assembly GCA_018857735.1 of Alviniconcha marisindica. NCBI lineage: Eukaryota > Metazoa > Mollusca > Gastropoda > Provannidae > Alviniconcha > Alviniconcha marisindica. The sequence continues at coordinate 87,278 of JABMCL010000054.1, read as the reverse complement.
GAGAGGGAGATTATATACCTATCGCTACACTGGGGCACCACCAGAATGAACCTGCATTAAGATGGCCCGCGATGAGAGCCATTTTAATGTTCAGTAGGAAGTGATGGACAAAGTCACAAGACAGTGTCCACAAACCACAACCTTTTTGAAGAGAAAGGAGAGCCGAAGCGGTATCGAACCGAGGTCCTTCCGCTTACCAGCCTAACGCCTTACCGCTAGGCCAAACCGGCTCACATACTCCTTATGGTTTCTGTGGACGTTTATAAGCACCATGTTTACTGACTTATATAACTCCCTACCGCTAGGCCCAAACCGGCCCACGTAGAAGTTTCGGGGGTTCTCACTCACTCGTTAAACGTGACCTGCTTATGCGTTGTAGCCAATGTAAATATCTTGTACGTTTCTCGCTTCGTTGATCTAGGTCAGCAACTGTATATAATGACAGATAAAAACGGTGTTGGTAATTCAGTGCAGCGACTGCGTATGGACAAAGGCCCTGTGGCTGCAGCGTACTTTAGCTGCACTTGCTATCTTTGGTGTATCAGTGCGTCTGTGGGGAAGTGGGTCCCAGGTAGGCTACCTTGACCTGTTTTCGTGTTGTTGTTATAGTCTCGTTTAAAGGGGAACTGTAACACTGAAGCGTCACTCAGAATTCTGGAGCGGTGGGAAAGTCGAGATGGCCGTCCTGGGCTCCCCCCGTCCGAATAGTCCGTACGGTCTCTGTGGACGTGGAGCAACATTTGAAGAAGAAGACTGATGAAGCCTAGCTGTGTGAAAGTCGAGGTGGGCGTTCTGGGCACCCCGTCCCTAATAATCCTTACGGTCTCTGTGGACGTAAAACAACACTGAACTTGAACAGTTTCAACGTGGGCGTAAAAATAATAATAGTCAACAACAAAACACACACACACACACGCACGCACGCACGCACGCACGCACGCACGCACAACAAACACACACACACACACACACACACACACACACACACACACACACCACACACACACCACACACACACACACACACACCACACCGGTAAGCCACACACACCGGTAATGCACACCACAACACGCACACACACACACACACACACACACACACACACACACACACACACACACACACACACACACACACACACACACACACACACACACACACACACACACACGCGCGCGCGCACACACACACGGCGTACTTTGTTCGCTTCACCGATCTGGGGCAGCGACTGTGTGTATTATAGGTACAGAAATTTGTAGGTAATCCAGTGCAGCGACTCTGTATGGACAAAGACCCTGTTGCTGCATGCATACTTTGGCTGTACTTGTTATCTTTGGTGTAGATCAGTGGGTCTGTGGGGAAATGTGTCCTACGTAGCTGTAGGCTACCTTGACCTGTTTTCCTGTAGTTGTTAATTTCGTCTAAAGAGGAACTGAACTGCTGAAGCGTCTCTCAGAGCCCAAGAGCTGTGTGAAAGTCGAGGTGGTCGTCCCTAATAGTCCTTACGATCTCTGTGGACGTAAAGCAACACCGAACTAGGTGAGCAAACACACTCAGAGCTCAAGAGCTGTGTGAAAGTCGAGGTTGAGGTCATGGGCTCCCTATCCCTAATAGTCCTTACGGTCTCTGTGGACGTAACGCAACACCGAACTAGGTCTATATTCAGAGCTCAGGAGCTGCGTAAAAGACGAGGTGGCCGTCCTGGGCTCCCGTTGGTGAAGTGTTGCTAATGTCCTCAGATGTCAGTTGACGTATTAGGGACAGTTGTGACCAATGCCGAAGCACGGTTCAATAATTCTTTACGTCCACGGAAACCAGAAGGCTCGTTAGGACGGACAGCTCAGGACGGCCACCTCGACTCTCACACAGCTCCCGAACTATGACCTGGGCTCCCAAATGATGATGATGATGATGATGAAGTGATGCTTTATGTCCTCAGATGTCAGTTGACATATTAGGGACAAGTTGTGACCAATGCCGAAGCACGGTGCAATAAATCTTTACGTCCACGGAAACCAGAAGGCTCGTTAGGACGGACAGTCCAGGACGTCCACCTCGACTCTCACACAGCTCCCGTCCCTAATAGTCCTTATATACCTGTCTCTGCACGTGGACGTGAAGCAACACTGAACTGAACTGAAGCATCAAAGTGAGACGACTCGGCCTTTCTGTAAGGCGTTAGGCTGTTAGGCAGAAGGATCTCGATTCAAATCCGCTTCGGCTCTCCTGTCCTTCAAAGGTTGTGGCCTGTGGACACTGTCTTTGTGACTTTGTCCCTCACAATTAATGAAACATTAAAATGGCACTCACCGCTGAGCGTCTTATCGTAACAAGTGTTCATTCATGTATGCGGTCCCTCGACTTTTGCAGTCGTCGGGGGACCCGAGGGCAGAAGAAGTGTAGCATTAGATATAGTCTCGTTCCCTCTTCCCCTACCTCCAGTGAGTCGGTTTGGCCTAGCGCTAAGGCGTTAGACTGGTAAGCAGAGGGACCGCGGTTCGAAACCGCTTCGGCTCTCTCCTTGCTCTTCAAAAGTTGTGGTCGGTGGACACTCTCTCGTGACGTTTTCCCTCGCAATTAATGAAACATTAAAATGGCTCTCATCGCTGCCCATCTCAATGCAGGAGTCATTCTGGTGGTGACAGTGTAGCGATAGGTATATACTCTCCCTCTTCCCTCACCTCCATACCCCCCTACTCCCCGTCCCTGATAAGCCTTGTGGTTTCTGTGGACGTTAAGCACCATGTTCACTTACTTCCCACCTCCTGGGATTTCAGTCCCCGCCAGTACCGCTTCGGAGACAAATCGGCATTAAAAATATTTAATCATAACCAGGAAGTGTGAGAACGTGTGAGCCCAGGAACTGTGCGAATAGGGAAGTAGATCTGGGCTCTCGCGGAGTGAGTTGAACAGTCTTTCGCTTCAGTCGGTCACAGGCATTAGGCTTTGTGGACGGCAACGTCTTTAAGACTTTCTTTCTCACAACTGCTGAAACAGCAAGTTGCAGAGTACGTACGTTGCTTCGCAGTGGCTGGCTTCCCACCACCGTAATACTGTCTATTAATTATTCTGTCAGGGGCGGTCTTGCTTGGTTTTGAGCCTGGACATACATCAGGTCCGTGGTTTTGAGGGGCGGGGCGTTCGGGACGAGCAGTGCATGCGTACCTAAGCTCTCTCTCTGTCTCTGTCTGTGTCTGTGTCTCTGTCTGTCTGTCTGTCTGTCTGTCTGTCTGTGTCTCTGTCTGTCTGTCTGTCTGTCTGTCTGTCTGTCTGTCTGTCTGTCTGTCTGTCTCTCGTCTGTCTCTCTCTCTCTCTCTCTCTCTCTCTCTCTCTCTCTCTCTCTCTCTCTCTAATATAATGGTTTCTAATATATATATGTATATATGCATGTATAGTCTCCCAGTGTTTAATTATTACTCCTTTGTATTGTTCATAATTATCGATTCATTGATTTCACTATATATATATATATATATATATATATATATATATAAAATATATATATATATATATATATATATATATTATATATAATAATTATAAGTGTTTGTAACTGTTCCAAGGACAGGTTGAACTACAGGCATTCGTGCCTAAACCTCTATCCTTGTGTAATAAAGTTCAATCAATCAATCAATCTCTCTCTCTCTCCCCCTCTCTCTCTCTCTCTCTCTCTCTCTCTCTCTCTCTCTCTCTCTCTCTCTCTCGTCATTGTGTCACGTTTTTTGTTGTTGCTTTTTAGAACCGGTCAAACAAAATAACAGCCGATTTTGCCGCAAACGAAAAAGATCATAAAACTAAAACAAAACAGCTGACACTTGTACGCATTACCCACGCTCCCATAAAACAATAACAACAACAACAACAACAAAACAGCTGACCCTTGCACGCATTACGTACACTCTCCTAAAACAACAACAACAACAACAGCTGGCCCTTGTACGCATTACCTACACTCCCATAAAACAATAACAACAACAACAACAACAACAACAACAACTAAAAGCTTACCCGTGTACGCATTACCTACACTCCCATAAAACAACAACAACAACAAAACAGCTGACCCTTGTACGCATTACCTACACTCCCATAAAACAACAACAACAACAACAAAACAGCTGACCCGTGTACGCATTACCTACACTCCCATAAAACAACAACAACAACAACAAAACAGCTGACCCGTGTACACATTACCTACACTCCCATAAAAAAAAATAACAACAACAAAATAGCTGACCCTTGTACGCATTACCTACACTCCCATAAACAACAACAACAACAGCAACAACAAAACAGCTTACCCGTGTACGCATTACCTACACTCCCATAAAACAACAACAACAACAACAACAGCAACAACAATAACAGCTGACCCTTGTACGCATTACCTACACTCCCATAAAACAACAACAACAACAGCAACAACAAAACAGCTTACCCGTGTACGCATTACCTACACTCCCATAAAACAACAACAACAACAACAACAGCAACAACAAAACAGCTGACCCTTGTACGCATTACCTACACTCCCATAAAACAACAACAACAACAGCAACAACAAAACAGCTTACCCGTGTACGCATTACCTACACTCCCATAAAACAACAACAACAACAACAGCAACAACAAAACAGCTGACCCTTGTACGCATTACCTACACTCCCATAAATAAACCCGGCTGACCCGTCAACGATCTTTCACCCATACATTTCTGTCTACCACCCCTTTGTCCCCCGTCCTCCCTCCCCCACCCACCCACCTTCCTTCGCGGTCGAGCCAAAACTTTCCACGCACGCAAAACAAGGGCAAAGAGAAGTTCAGAGGCTTCAGCTGTAATGGCTTGACCATAATGCAGACCCCTGTGGTTCAACCTGACCAACCGGTTGTATGGGGGCTTGATAGCGTCAAAAGTACATAATTACAACTATGTGTGATTTTTTTGATTTTTTTTTTAACTGTGTACGTGTATACTTAGTAAGTATGTTCAAATAATTACAATTATGTGCTTTTGACACACACATTTAACGGCATACTTGCGTCAAAAGCATATGCTTGTAATTATCTCAAAAGAATTACTCATTATTTCTACGCAATTATCACTACATATTTAGTACATAATTATGTCTTTCGACGCTCGGTTCCAAATGCTTCAGTGTTTGCGTCAAAAGCATAATTATTATTGTAACCACATAATTATAACTATTTGACCTTCGTGCTGCTTCCAACGGCTTACTTGCGTTCAAAAACACCTAATTACCACTATGTACACGTTTCTTTTGTTAACAACTATGTGCACATAATTTATGTGCTTTCTGACGCTAGCGTGCCGCCATACATGCCGGCCCACAAGCGTTTGCATTCACTGTGAGGGTCTCTGCGACCACTGCGCAGAGGTACAGTTCAACACAGCTAGCTAGGCCACTAAAACGCCCGTGACATTTACGATGAATTTACCCTCCTGCTTGTGGACCAGCATTTTAAAGCCTAGCCGTTCCACAGGCACGTGAGAGGAGTTCATTTGGCGGACTACACATTTCCTAAATATATAAAAGGTTCAAAATAACGCTATATACTTAGGGCAAAACACAGCATGCAAATTTTCGGGGGTAACCCCCTTTATCAGGTTACAAAACGACATTTAAACAACAGTTAAACGAGGAAAAATAACAACTCCATTACCCATCACAAGAAGTCGCTCTCTCTGGCTTAGACTGTGATTTTACATTTAAATGATGTCTCTCCTAACCGTTTGTTGGTCTAAAAAAAAAATTACGTGCTTTACGGGCACGGTTTGATGTTTCGCACATTTGTGTATACAACAGACAAAGTTGATTTCACTTTGGATTTAATTTATTTGCCCTATTTACTAGCTCTCTCTCTCTCTCTCTCTCTCTCTCTCTCTCTCTCTCTCTCTCTCTCTCTGGTGTAACACAAATGTGGTGTACCACAAGGGTCAGTCTTGGGACCTGTACTCTTCTGCATCTATATTAATGATCTACCTCTGCATATAGCATTAAATTCTGCAGAATGTCATATGCTCGCGGATGACACAACACTTCATACAACAGGAAAAAGCGTTGTGCAAATTCAAAAGACGCTACAGCTTTGTCTTGATAATATTTCAGTGTGGTGCAACGTTAATCACATGTTCATTAATCCTGTAAAAACAAAATCAATGATAATTACACACATGGCAAAAGCACCAGCTCTCAGACTTGTCACTGAGACTGTCATTAGATGGTCAGAATATTGAAAATGTGACTGAACATCGCCTACTAGGTCTCATTGTCGACAACAAATTCCGATGGCAAGCCCAGATCGAACACGTATGCAAAGCATGCCAAAAAACCTGTTTCTTCTTTCTCAACTGCAGCATATCATCAACATCGAAACCAGAAAACTCTTCTACAACGCTCACATAAAACTTCACATCGATTATGCGTCAGTAGTGTGGGATGGCTGTGGCGAAGTACACTTAAAAAACACACACAACTGAACTCCCTACATCGAAGGGCAGGCAAATTAATCCTTCCGGATCCTTCCCTATCTACAGAGCAAAAGATGAGTGCACTTGGAATTTTAAACCTACCACAACAGCTCGCTTACAATAAAGGAATATTTATGCATAAAGTTCTTAATAATAATTCCCCAAATTACATGGCACAACTCTTTATAAGTCACCAGTCCCACTACACCAACTCCAGGAATAACCTCTACGTGCCAAGGCCAAGGCTTGACTTATTTAAAACTAGCATATCCTTCGCTGGAGCGTCCCTCTGGAACTCCCTGCCTCAAAAATAAAATCATGTATTTTCTTCCTTGTTTCAAACGTAATCTGCACAAATATATGTCTGATGATAACCTTTCGTCAAATTTGGACGGATTTGTTCGAATCACACGTTTGCCTAAACAACTGAGTGTTGCATACATGTATGCCCAAGAAATAAATTTAATTCTGATGTTTCTGCACATTTGTAGGAACTATGAAACGGCATTAATCAATTGTTTAATCGTGCTTATAATATTTGTTTGTGGTATTGTCGTGTTTATTTGTGTTTGTAGTATAGCAAGGACTGGCTGTTAGATAGGTCCAAATGGACCTAACGCTACTATCCTTGAGTATAAAGTTTTCGAGTTCGACTCTCTCTCCTCTCTCTCTCTCTCTCTCTCTCTCTCTCTCTCTCTCTCTCTCTCTCTCTACCCCTCCTCCTCCATCCTCCATCACATTTTTTAAATCCAGCATCAGTTGCAACCCGTAGTTTTTTAAAATTT
>JABMCL010000054.1:72500-75000 GCA_018857735.1 Alviniconcha marisindica | reverse complement strand
ACAGAAGGGGAGAGAGAGGGGGGGGGAGAGAGACGGGGGAGAGAGAGAGAGGGGGGGGAGAGAGACGGGGAGGGAGAGAGAGAGGGGGAAGAGAGGGGAGGTGGAGAGGGGGGAGAGAGATAGAGAGAGAGGGGAGAGAGAGAGGGGGGGAGAGAGAGGGGGAAGGGGGGGGGAAGAGAGAGAGAAGGGGGAGAGTTGGAGGGGGGGAGAGAGAGATGGAAGAGAGGGGGGGGGAGAGAGAGAGAGAGGGGGAGAGAGAGGGGGAAGAGAAGAGGAGAGAGAAGGGGGGAGAGAGAGGGGGGGGGGGGAAAGAGAAAAGGAGGTGGGGGGGGAAGAGAGGGGGGAGAGAGAGGGGAAAGAGAGAGAAGAGGAAGAGAAAGGGGAAGGAGAGGGGAGAGAGAGAAGGGGGAGAGAGGAGGGGGGGAAAGGGAAGGGGGGAAGAAGGGGGAGAAGGGGGGGGGAGAGGGAGGGGAGGGGGAAGAGAGGGGGGAAAGAGAAAGGAGGGGGAAGAGAGGGGGGGAAAAGAGGAAAAAATTTTTTATGATAAATGCCCTGCGAGTTCCTCTTTCATTTTCGTCAGTTATTCCAAACCTAATTTTTGGGCAAATCTTAATTCTTAGATTTCTCAAAACATCCCTGCAAAAAAAGAAAAAAAAACAAACAAATCAAAAAAAATTTCAAAATTGACAAAACTTTTTTTTTCTTTCTCTCTCTCTCTCTCTCTCCCCTTTTTTTTTTTTTTTTTTCTTGCTCGGCGTGGGCTGATTGTGTTGTTGTGTGGTGTGTGTGTGTGGGGTGTGGTGTGGGGTGTGTGTGTGTGTGTTTTGTGTGTGGGGGTGTTGTGTGTGTGTGTGTTTTTGTTGTGTGTTTTGTGTGTGTGGTGTGTGTGTGTGTGTGTGTGTGGTGTGTGTGTGTGTTTTGTGTTTTGGTGTGTGGGGGAAGGAGAAGTCGGTAAACCCTTGATCAATGATCAAAAACATTTTTAAAAAGCCCGATTACAGAAAAACCCAAATTTAATTTCGATGGTGAACGTTTTTAAAAAAAAATAAAAACCATGAAAACTAATCTGTTTTTTTCCCAAAACTGCTATACATAGAGATAATCAAAACCCGCAACAGTTAAAGTCTTCGCTGATTGACGAAACGTTATCGATTTCATATCAATCAATCAAACCATTAACATGTTCCGCAACAACAAACAGCAACAACAAAAAGGCAACTCATCGACACCTGCAACAAGTTTTCTTTTCGACAGAGCATTTTGTGGAATTACCTCCCATGGTAACTCCGCCATTGCCGGTCCCAAACCCGGATGTGAAATAAAAGGAGGACTGCACCCCTACCGCGTAGAAAGATTCCTTGCTATAGAAACGCCAATAAAAGCCCCCCCCCCCCCCCTCCTCCCGAAAAGACAAAGGAAAAAGAATCCTTTGATGTAACACTGAAAATTGTCACGCAAGGGAGTTAATTGGTACTCGAAAGACGTCGCACAAACATGACAAGAAAGACCCGAGTCGCCTACGGTAACATTTTAATGTATTTTAATGTGTTTTTGTGTGTGTGTGTGTGTGTTTTGTGTGTGTGTGTGGTTGTGTGTGTGTGTGTGTGTGGGGTGTGTGGTAAACTCTGTGTGTGGTGTGTGTGTGTGTGTGTGTGTGTGTGTGTGTGTTGTGTGGTGTGTGTGTGTGGTGTGTGACTCTGTGTGTGTGTGTTGTGTGTGTTTGTGTGTGTGTGTGTAGTGTGTGTGTGTTGTGGTGTGTGTGTGTGTGTGGGTGTGTGTGTGACTCGTGTGTGGTGTGTTGTGGTGTGTGGGGGTGTGCGCGCCGGCGCGCGCGCGGTTTGAACATAACATGTTTTTGCGGTGTATTTTGGGGAAAAAAAGCCGGGCGGGCGAGAGGGGGAGAGAATGTGAGAGTGAGATATATACACTATATATTTCTTTTACGTTTTATTTATTTTATTGTTATTTTAATGTACCTTCTTGAGTCTTGAGCCCATGTGTCAAAGGAAATTTTTCATTTTTATGCTTTGTATATTGATGAATAATAAAGATTGATTTGATTTGATTGAACTCTTGTTGTAGTGTTTGTGTGACGTCTTTCCAGCGCTGATTAACTCCTTTGTGTGTCGATTGTGCACGAGCGCTCTGGCCCTCGTGATGTTTCAGGTTATTGAAAATTGTGGAACATTAGTCTAGTCCATTCCAGGGTTTCACATAATAAATCATAGTCATCGGTTTACGTTTAATTCAATAGCTAGCGATGTTGGCTGTTTTTATTCCCATGCTTCCTTAGGTTGTTCTATCAAAACATTTACACAGAAGAAGTATTTGAGCTCCTTAGAAAGCAGCCATGATTGTTGGGTCGTTCTTTACCAATGGAGAGCAGAAAGGTGTTGCTTCCTGACATGGTTGTTACAACTGCCACACATGCCGGTCATGTTTTTTACGTCACTGACACAGACTGTCGGGTACAAAATGGCAGTATTCAAGGTCGTGAATT
>JABMCL010000054.1:50000-65000 GCA_018857735.1 Alviniconcha marisindica | reverse complement strand
CACACACACACACACATATCTCTCTCTCATTCTCTCTCTCTCTCTCTCCTCTCTTACTCTCTCTCCTCTCTCTCTCAACTCCATCACCTACTCTCCACACACACACACACACGCACACACCACACACACACACACACACACACAACACACACACACCTCCCCCCACCCCACCCCCACCTACACACACACACACACACTCACCTCCCCGCCTCACCCATCACACATACATACACACAACACACACACACACACACACACACACACACCCACACCACACACACACACACACACACACACCACATCACATCACACACACACACACACACACACACACACACCAAAACACACACACACACACACACACACACACACACACACACACACACACACACACAGAGCAGCTTCCAACCAACTCCGTCAACAAAACGGCACCTCTCCCTGGAACGCTTGTCCATTGATGACGTGCTCCGAGCCCCTGTGGTGGCTGTTGCCGAAGTGCATGTGCACGTTGTCCAGCACGTAGGCCGAGGTCTTGCCTCCGATCTCCACGTTGTAGAGGCGCGCCTTGCCCACGTTGTACAGCTTGGCCCTCTGGCCGTCCTTCGCCAAGCTCAGCTGGACGCTGTGCCCTTCGCCAACAGCAGGTATTTTGATTGGACAAATTAATATATGCAAATAATAATAATAATAATGGAAATTTGTAAAGCGCCTACCCTGCGGCTCAAAGCGCTGAACAAGCATAGTATAACACACATAATGTACATCGAGATGGAAAATGTTATCAAAAAAGAAGAAGAAGAAGAAAAAAAGAAGATATCGACAATGGTTCAAGCATAACTATGCAAAGGATACACACACACACACACACACACACACACACACACACACACACACACACACACACACACACACACACACACACACACACACACACACACACACACACACACACACACACACACACACACACACACACACACACACACACACACACACACACACACACACACTGTACAGACTGATGGGAATGAAGGTAAGTAAGTTGGTGTTTTACGCCCAGTCAACCGGTACGGTTATATCAGGACGATGGGAGTGAAGGACAATGTGGCTTAACCGAAGTATTCTGAGAAGAGAAATGTCTTGAGTTGGCTTTTGAAGGAAGAGAGAGTAGCAGACTGTTGATGCCTTGGGGAGATTGTTCCAGATGTGGGGCCAAAGTGTGAGAAAGTGCGAAAGCCATGGGTTTGCGGTTGAAGCGTTGGATTTTGAGCATGCGTGTGTCTGACGAAGAGCGGAGAGAGCGGGAAGGACCGTAAAGGCGTAGCAGCTCAGAAAGATAAGAGGGAGCGGAACCTGTGATTGCGTTGCGACACACGCAAGCAGTTTTGTATTTTATTCGTTCAGAAATTGGGAGCCAGTGGAGTTGCTGTAGGAGAGGTGTGCAGTAGTTTTGATGGTGTGGAGCAAAAACAAAACAAAACAAACAAATTGTTTGGACACGCGAAAATATTCCACACGCTGGTAGCAATGGGTAGCGCTGCTCTTGCGGCTGCAGCGCTTTACCCGGGTAAGGCGACCCCAGTTAAGTAAACATGGTGCTTAACCTTCACAGAAACCATAAGGTTTATTAGGGACGGGGAGAAGGGAGGTGGTGGGGGGGGAGGGGTATGGATGTGGGGGAGTAAGTAAATTTGTGTTTTACACCCAGTCAATCAACGTAGTTATATCAGGGCGATGGAGGTGGGGGAAGAGGGAGATTATATACCTGTCGCTAAACTGGCACCACCAGAATGATTCCTGCATTAAGATGGGCAGCGATGAGAGCCATTTTAATGTTCCAGTACGAAGTGATGGACAAAGTCACAAGACAGTGTCCACAAACCACAACCTTTTGAAGAGAAAGGAGAGCCGAAGCGGTATCGAACCGAGGTCCTTCCGTCTTCGATCGAACTCTGTCCCAAGCCACGTCGATTGCATTTCGCTAGACAATCACAGTCAAGAATTCCTTTCCACACCATCACATTTCAAAATGTTTCATTTGCACCAGCCGTGACTGTTACTCATTCGAATCATCAGTCAAGATGTTCCATTTGGACCATCAAGTCAAGAATGTTCCTTTGCCACCCATCACATTTAAGAATGTTTCATTGCCACCCATCACAGTCAAGAATGTTCCATTTTCCACCCATCACAGTCAAGAATGTTCCTTTGCCACCCATCACAGTCAAGAATGTTCCATTGCCACCCATCAAAGTCAAGAATGTTCCATTGCCACCCATCACAGTCAAGAATGTTCCATTGCCACCCATCACAGTCAAGAATGTTCCATTGCCACCCATCAAAGTCAAGAATGTTCCTTTGCCACCCATCACAGTCAAGAATGTTCCATTGCCACCCATCAAAGTCAAGAATGTTCCTTTGCCACCCATCACAATCAAGAATGTTCCATTGCCCGGTGGCAATTGATATTGATATTCGCCACTGTCTCGTTGACGATATCGCTGTTGCATACCTGTGTCAAAGAGCTTGGCTCGTATGGTGACGGGGTTGTTGTAGTATGGAGTGGCTACCGGGGAGGCAGTGCGCTCGCCGATAATCGAGAGGGATAGGTGACTGCAGCCGACCACCGCAACACTTCGACACCTCCAGCCAATGGGAGGGACCTGCGTGATCGTCAACACGTGTTTTCTCAATACAATACAATACAATACAAGAGAGAAAAATGAAAGCCTGATTCAAAGTCAGTGCCTATCAACATGAGTTTCTCAATACAAAACAAGAAAGGAAAATAAAGCCAGTTTCAAAGTCATCTATCTTTGCACATACTGTCGATACGTGTTTTTTTTCCCCAATACAACACAAGACAGAAAAACGAAAGCCTGATTCAAAGTCAGTGCCTGTCAACACGTCTTTCTGATGTCAACACGTGTTTTTCAATACAAAACAAGACAGATAAACGAAAGCCTGATTCAAAGTCAGTGTCTCTTCGTACTGTCAACACGTGTTTTTCAATACAAAACAAGAAAGGAAAATAAAGCCAGTTTCAAAGTCATCTATCTTTGCACATACTGTCGACACGTTTTTTTTTTCTTTTTTCAATACAAGACAAGACAGAAAAACGAAAGCCTGATTCAAAGTCAGTGCCTGTCAACACGTCTTTCTCAATACAAAACAAAACAGGAAAATAAAGCCAGTTTCAAAGTCATCTGTCTTTGACAAGACAGGAAAATAAAGCCAGTTTCAAAGTCATCTATCTTTGACAAGACAGGAAAATAAAGTCAGTTTCAAAGTAACTTATCTTTGCACATACGGTCAACACGTCTTTCTCAATACAGAACAAAACAGGAAAATAAAGCCAGTTTCAAAGTCATATGTCTTTGCACATACTGTCAACACGTGTTTCTCAATACAAAACAAAACAGGAAAATAAAGCCAGTTTCAAAGTCATCTGTCTTTGACAAGACAGGAAAATAAAGCCAGTTTCAAAGTCATCTATCTTTGACAAGACAGGAAAATAAAGTCAGTTTCAAAGTCACTTATCTTTGCACATACGGTCAACACGTCTTTCTCAATACAAAACAAAAACAGGAAAATAAAGCCAGTTTCAAAGTCATATGTCTTTGCACATACTGTCAACACGTGTTTCTCAATACAAAGCAAGAGAGAAAAGCGGAAGCCTGGTTCAAAGTCAGTGTCTGTTAACGCATGTTTCTCAGTACAAAACAAGAACGAAAAATATAAAGTCGGATTCGAAGTCAGTGCTCTGCATACTGCCAACACGTGTTTCTCAATACAAAACGAGAAAGGAAAATAAAGCCAGTTTCAAAGTCATCTATCTTTGCATATACCGTCAACGGTTAGTTAATTAATTGGTGTTTTAAGCTCAGTCAACCAACTAACTAACCGTTTACGGTATATGCAAAGATAAATGACTTTGAATCTGGCTAAAACAAAAAAAGAAAAAGAAAGTTTGATTCAAATCACCTATCTTTGCATATACCGTAAACGGTTAGTTAGTTGGTTGACTGGGCTTGAAGCACATGTTTCTCAATACAAAACAAAAAATAAAAAATAAAGCCGGATTCAAAGTCAGTGTCTCTACATACGGTCAACACACGTTTCTCAATAGAAAACTAGAAAGAAAAAGAAAGCCGGATTCAAAGTCAGTGTCTCTACATACGGTCAACACACGTTTCTCAATAGAAAACTAGAAAGAAAAAGAAAGCCGGATTCAAAGTCATCTATCTTTGTATATACCGTCAGCACATGTTTCTCAATACAAAACAAGACAGAAAAATAAAACAAGGCTCAAAGTTAGTGTCTGTAAACAGATGTTTCTCAATATAAAAACAAGACAGGTAAAAAATCGTTTTTTTGTTTTTGTTTGTTTTTTTGCATACCGTCAGCATGTGTTTCTCAATACAAAACAAGACAGGAGAAAAAATCACCTTTTTTTGCATACCCTCAACATGTCTTGCTCAATGCAAAATAAGACAGGAAAAAATAGCTTTTTTCTGTATACCATCAACACGTGTTTCTAAATACAAAATAAGATAGGAAAAAATCGCTTTTCTCTGCATACCGTCAACATTTAGTTGACAAAAGGAAGCAAGCAACGCAAAGCAACGAAATGAGACAACTAAAGCCTGAGTCAAAACTAAAGCCTATCTTTGCATATTATATACAGCTAACACATGTTTCTCAATACAAAACATGCAAGAAAAATAAAAGCCTGGTTCAAAGCGGCCTATCTATTGCTGCATACCGTCAACAGTATATCTCGGGCCTGCGAGATTAGTATATTATTATTACTATTATTATTATTGATCGCTTTTATATAGCGCTATTCTCCGCTCTCGAGCAGACTCACTGCGCTCGCGCGTGATTCTACATGAGTGAATAGTAATACAGGATTATAAAAATCTGAAACAAGAATGACCCAAAACAGATAAGTGACTTAGCTCTCCATCTCGTTTTTCATAGTTTTTTCACCGTTTAACTGTTGTTTAAGCGTCGTTTTTGTAGCTTGATAAAGAGGATTACCCCGAAAATTCGCATGCTGTGTTTTGTCCTAATAAAGACCGTTCATCTGACCCTGTCACGTGTTTGGATACAGGATTATAGAAGTTAGATCAAGAATCCTGATCCAGCTGTCAGAATCAGCGAACAAGGGAGTTAATTATTTTCAGAACCAACGAACAAGGGAGTTCATTAATTTCGTGCTCGAAAGACGCCACACAGAAACACAAGAACACAGACCCGAGTCGCCTGCGGTAGCTCTCACTGGCATGCTAGTAAATACAAGGTACATAAACTCAGTCAGCAGTGTGGAGTCTTTCGAGCGCTAATTACCTCCCTTGTCGGTTGATTTCTGCACCAACGCTCTGGGCCTCTTTCTGTTTCAGATTCTGGAAACTGTCAATTTTGTTTCAGATTAGTTCGGTTCCAGTCCCGTTCCTGCAGACACGACAAACGGCAAGTCAAAAGGCAAAACTTAAACTCAACATTGGGTGAGCGATTTTATTTTTTTATTTTTAGGCGAGTGTTTTTTGTTTGTTTGTTATTAGCCGAGAAACGCTAATAAAGTCAGTTCAGGTACTTTAAAAAAAATATAAAAAAATCATTTAAAGGAAAACGTTCAAAAACTGTACATGTATACATGTACACTCTTGATCCACAGTTTAAGGAAAGATTAATACCACAAGCATTATTAAATATACTATAAATTATATTGCTTACTGATATTCAAAAATTGTACATGTATACATGTACACTCTTGATCCACAGTTTAAGAGTGCGCGGTTGACACAGGAAAGATTAATACCACAAGCATTATTAAATATACTATAAATTATATTGTTTACTGATATTCAAAAACTGTACATGTATACATGTACACTCTTGATCCACAGTTTAAGAGTGCGCGGTTGACACAGGAAAGATTAATACCGCAAGCATTATTAAATAGGCTATAAATTATATTACTTACTGAAATGCGCTACAAAATCAACAGTATCGCTCACACTAATAATTATGATTGATAATCAGTAATAGGTACAAGTAAAACAACACTACCACACGTAACTGGTAATTTTATGGCACTCGATAGTCACGCTGTTTTACGTCACGCTGTTTCACGTCACGCTGTTTCACGTCACGCAGATTGCCTTCAAATCGTGACAGGAATTATGATAAATGAAACTATGAAAGTAATCCTGCCAGAGGCCAAATTCCCTTCTGCAAATTACAGTTTTATGTTGGCGCTTGTTAACTGCCTTTCTGTATGACTTTGTGAGTGATGATGGTCGAGGCTTATAACATGACACAGACCTCAGAATTAATTTGCTTACTGATATTCAAAAACTGTACATGTATACATGTACACTCTTGATCCACAGTTTAAGAGTGCGCGGTTGACACAGGAAAGATTAATACCGCAAGCATTATTAAATATACTATAAATTATATTGCTTACTGATATTCAAAAACTGTACATGTATACATGTACACTCTTGATCCACAGTTTAAGAGTGCGCGGTTGACACAGGAAAGATTAATACCGCAAGCATTATTAAATAGGCTATAAATTATATTACTTACTGAAATGCGCTACAAAATCAACAGTATCGCTCACACTAATAATTATGATTGATAATCAGTAATAGGTACAAGTAAAACAACACTACCACACGTAACTGGTAGTTTTATGGCACTCGATAGTCACGCTGTTTTACGTCACACTGTTTCACGTCACGCTGTTTCACGTCACGCAGATTGCCTTCAAATCGTGACAGGAATTATGATAAATGAAACTATGAAAGTAATCCTGCCAGAGGCCAAATTCCCTTCTGCAAATTACAGTTTTATGTTGGCGCTTGTTAACTGCCTTTCTTATGACTTGGTGAGTGATGATGGTCGAGGCTTATAACATGACACAGACCTCAGAATTAATGTTGCTGCAAATTAGTTCAAAGACCTTACCATGATTTCGTTTCGTGCATGCATCACCAAAGAAGGGGAAGGGTGGGGGGGGGGGGGGGGGGGGGGGGGGGGGGGGGGGGGAAGGGAGGGGGGGCGGAGGGGGGGACGCAACTTATCACAATCGACAATTATCCAACTAAATTCTGCTCGAACGCCAACGCCAACGGTTAAGAATTTTCATTTTGCCGGAGAACATAGTTGAATATATACTACAATACCATTTTCACATCGACAGTTAGTCAGCTTAAACTCTGTTCAAACGCCAGTGTCAAGCCCTTTCATGTTGCCTTAGAAAAAGCGTACTACTATACTATTATTAATATTATTATTATTATATATTATTATTATTATTCATAGCTTTTACATAGCGCTATTCTCCGCTTTGGAGCAGACTCACTGCGCACATGTCGGTGGGGTGGGGGGGGGGGGGGGGGGCAGTGAGGGAGTCTGATGCCCTGATGGTCTAGAAATGATACCAATATTACTCAATCTGACTAATATGGCTAACACAAGCGCAATAATAATAATAATAATAACAGTAATAATAATAATAATAAATCGCGCGCGCATGTGTGTGGTGGGTGGGTGGGGGACGGAGGGGGTGGGGGGGTCGGGGGGGTCAGTTACCGCCACTTGCAAAATATCCCAGAGCAAAACGTGTTGTACACAATTACCCAGTAGAATTTTGTCTCGAAATGATCTGACCAATAAGAAGACAGGAAAACAGCGAAGGGGAACTAAGGGACACCACCGTGTAATTTTTAGATAACTAAAAGAAATCCATACGTTCTTGGTGGGGTTATCGCCACCTGTTACAACTGCGAGTCCAAGGTAATTTTAGGTGCATTCATTTGTGATCTCAGTCACACACACACACACACACACACACACACACACACACAACACACCACACACACACACACACACACACACACACACACACACACACACACACCACACACACACACACACACACACACACACACACACACACACACACACAACCACACCACACACACCACACACACACACACACACACACACACACACACACACACACCACACACACACACACACACACACACACACACACACACCACACACACACACACACACACACACACACACACACACACACACACACACACACACACACACACACACACGCTCGTAAAATGACAAGTTCTAGAACGTTCACTGAATGGTATAAATGTTAATTACCTATATTGCACATTTAATAGCGGTTGAACCTATCACACACAAGTATGGTGTGTGGTGTGTGCGTGTGTGTGTGTGTGTGTGTGTGTGTGTGTGTGTGTGTGTGTGTGTGTGTGTGTGTGTGTGTGTGTGTGTGTGTGTTGTGTGTGTGTGTGTGTGTGTGTGTGTGTGTGTGTGTGTGTGTGTGTGTGTGTGTGTGTGTGTGTGTGTGTGTGTGTGTGTGTGTTGTTTGTGTGTTTTTTGTGTTCTCTCGTCTCTCTCTCTCTGTCTTCGTCTTGTGCTCGTCGTACGTTGTGGTGTGTGTTGTGTGTGTGTGTGTGTGTGTGGTGTGTTGTGTGTGTGTGTGTGTGTGTGTGTGTGTGTGTGTGTGTGTGTGTGTGTGTGTGTGTGTGTCTGTGCTGTGTCTGTGTCTGTGTCTGTGTCAGCGAGTGCGCGCGAGCGCTTGTTGATGTTTATGTCAAGACTGCCATCCAACTTTCATTCATCATAACAGCTGTCACACTGCCGGGCCAACAGCCTGAAGTCGGAGACTGCCTGCCCGAAGGACGTGAGACACTGTGTATGGTGTATCCGTACACACAACTCAATCGTGTATACTGCCAATGCCCTAACGGTTAACCAAAAACACTTGGGGGTGAGGGTAGGGGGAGGAGGAGAGAGGGAGGTGGGCGGTGGACTTTCACACGGGGCATTAAGTGACCAAACGCCAAAATCTGACAGAGATGCAAGAAGGAATGAGTGAACAACTGCTGGTGAGGTTGGCAAAATAGAACCGATCTAGGGAAATGTACTCACCTATACGGCGAAACACGAGGACACAATAATACACGACCGCTTTCGACAAAAAAAATTCTTTTTCGGGTGCAGAAAGATAGAGAGACAACAAAAGAAGAAGGAAGTAAAGAAGAAGATAAGAAGGAGCTGATGTAAGAAATGTTATGATTAATACGTGCATTAGAGATGCAAGAGCTAGAACAACAAGAAAACCGTTTTGTTTTCCGCCAGTTCATTGTGTTCCTGTCAGTTTAGCGCGTTCACCGTGTTTCTGCAGCATACACACTCACACACACACACACACACACACACACACACACACACACACACACACACACCACCACACACACACACACACACACACACACACACACACACACACACACACACACACACACACACACACACACACACACACATATACAATATATATATATCAGTTGCTAACAGTGTAACGTTTTGTTACTAATAGCACAGTTTTCCTCTCAATATAACATTTCTTTACTGATAGCATAGCATGTTCCAAAAAGTGTAACCTTTTGTTACTCACAGCATAGCGTGTTCCTCTCGGTATAACGTTTTGTTACTGATAGAATTAGCGTGTTCCTCTCAGTATAACGTTTTGTTACTGATAGAAATAGCGTGTTCCTAACAGTGTAACGTTTTGTTACTAACAGCATAGCGTGTTCCTAACAGTGTAACGTTTTGTTACTAACAGCACAGAGTGTTCCTCTCAGTATCACGTTTTGTTACTGATAGAAATAGCGTGTTCCTAACAGTTTAACGTTTTGTTACTAACAGCATAGCGTGTTCTCTCAGTATAACGTGTTGTTACTAACAGCATAGCGTGTTCTCTCAGTATAACGTTTTGTTACTAACAGCATAGCGTGTTCCTCAGTTTAACGTTTTGTTACTAACAGCATAGCGTGTTCCTCTCAGTTTAACGTTTTGTTACTAACAGCATAGCGTGTTCCTCTCAGTTTAACGTTTTGTTACTAACAGCATAGCGTGTTCTCTCAGTATAACGTTTTGTTACTAACAGCATAGCGTGTTCTCTCAGTATAACGTTTTGTTACTAACAGCATAGCGTGTTCTCTCAGTTAACGTTTTGTTACTAACAGCATAGCGTGTTCTCTCAGTATAACGTTTTGTTACTAACAGCATAGCGTGTTCTCTCAGTATAACGTTTTGTTACTAACAGCATAGCGTGTTCTCTCAGTTTAACGTTTTGTTACTAACAGCATAGCGTGTTCCTCTCAGTATAACGTTTTGTTACTAACAGCATAGCGTGTTCCTCTCAGTATAACGTTTTGTTACTAACAGCATAGCGTGTTCTCTCAGTTTAACGTTTTGTTACTAACAGCATAGCGTGTTCCTCTCAGTATTAACGTTTTGTTACTGATAGCAATAGCGTGTTCCTCTCAACGTTAACGTTTTGTTACTGATAGCATAGGTGTCTTCCTCTAAGCAAGTAGTTAACGTTTTGTTACTGATAGCATAGTTTTCCCTCTCAATATTTAAAAACGTTTTGTTACTGATAGCATAGTGTTCCTAACAGTAAGTTTTAACAAGTTTGTTACTGATACATAGCTGATCTCTATCAGTAAGAAACGTTATATTGACAGGAACTGTCAATATAACGTTTCTTTACTGATAGAGTAGCATGTTTCTAACAGTGTAACGTTTCTTCACTGACAGCATAGCGTGTTCATAAAGTGTAACGTTTTGTTACTGATACATTTAGCGTTCCTGTCAATATAACGTTTCTTTACTGATAGAGCAGCATGTTTCCTAACAGTGTAACGTTTTGTCACTGATAGCACAGAGTATTCCTCTCAGTTATTAAAACGTTTTGTTACTGATAGCATAGAGTGTTCTTTCTCTATAAATTAAAACGTTTCTTTACTGACAGCATAGCATGTTCCAAAGAGTGTACAGTTTTGTTACTGAGAGCACAGGGTGTTCCTCTCAATGATGAAGACGTTTTGTTACTGACAGCATAACGTGTCCCTGACAGTGTAATGTACTCCGGTCACGTTTGCGCGTTTCTGTCAATACCGGTTTCGTTTCTGACAGACAACGTGTCCTGTACGTGTTGTCTCGTGTTGTGTCGTTGTTCTGTCGGTGTTCGTTCGTGTGTGTGTTGTGTTTGTGTGTGTGGTGTGTGTGTTGTTGTGTCGTGTGTGTTTGTTGTGGTGTGTGTTGGGTGGTGTTTGGTGTGTGGTTTGTGTGTGTGGTGTGTGTGTGTGTGTGTGTGTGTGTGTGTGTGTGTGTGTGTGTGTGTGTGTGTGTGTGTGTGTGTGTGTGTGTGTGTGTGTGTGTGTGTGTGTGTGTGTGTGTGTGTGTTTTGAATTTTTATATAACCTTTAATGTGTCTCTCCCAGTTCCGTGTGTGTTTGTTTGTTTGTTTTATTTTTTATATAACCTTTAATGTGTCTCTCCCAGTTCCGTGTGTGTTTGTTTGTTTGTTTTAATTTTTATATAACCTTTAATGAGTCTCTCCCAGTTCCGTAACCTGTGCTTATTTCGCTGTTTTTATTTTAAATTTTTAAATTTGTGTGTGTGTGTGTGTGTGTGTGTGTGTGTGTGTGTGTGTGTGTGTGTGTGTGTGTGTGTGTGTGTGTGTGTGTGTGTGTGTGTGTGTGTTTTGTGTGTGTGTGTGTGTGTGTGTGTGTGTGTGTGTGTGTGTGTGTGTGTGTGTGTGTGCGTGTGTGTGTGTGGCGCGCGCGCGCGTGTTTGTGTGTGTGTGTGTGTGCGCGCGCGTGCGTGCGTGTGTGTGGTGTGTGTGTGTGTGTGTGTGTGTGTGTGTGTGTGTGTGTGTGTGTGTGTGTGTGTGTGTGTGTGTGTGTGTGTCCCAGTTCAGTAACCTATGCTTACTTACTTCGCTCTTTTTATTTTCATTTTAACGTCAGAGAAACTCGTCTCGTGAGTGTTTTTAAGGCAGCGTGTTTTATGAGTACAGTGCATTAATCCTTCCAGTACAGAGTGATGCTTGCAGTGTATATATTAAATACTATAATGATAGCGTTTTCCTGCCGGTATGTTATGACAAGTTCCAAACAATATGGCGTTTTTCTGCCAGTGTAGCGGTGTGCGGCCGCTAGCATCCTAATTACTGATATATAATACAGATTCCTACTGATTGATATATAATACAGATTCTTAATGATTGATATATAATACAGATTCCTAATGATTGATATATAATACAGACGCCTTTTGTTGTTGCTGTTGCTGTTGCTGTTGGTTTAAACAAAATTTTATTCATTCATCCTAATCATAAGCTCAACAAATAAGTACAGGAAACACAAAAGCAATATGCTTATTTGAGTGTTGCTGTTGTTGTTGTGTTGTTGTTGTTTTTCTTCTTCTTCTTCTTCTTCTTCTTCTTCTTCTTCTTCTTCTTCTTCTTCTTCTTCTTCTTCGTTTTCACTGATTTTTGTTGTCGTTTTGTTCGTTTTGTTTGCTTGCTTATTTAGTTTTGTTTCTGTTTAATACTTGTAAAGGGTGGCTGTATAACGTATTCCTTGCAGTATGGCGTATTCTTGGTAATATAGTGTATTTCTGGTAGTATGGCGTATTCCTGGCAGTATGGCAATTTCCTGGCAGTATGGAGTATTCCTGGCAGTATGGTGTATTCCTGGCAGTATGGTGTATTCCTGGCAGTATGGAGTATTCCTGGCAGTATTGTGTATTCCTGGCACTATAATGTATTCCTGGCTGTATTGTGCATTTCTGGCAGCATAGGTATTCCTGGCAATGTAGCGGTTTCCCGACAGTATGGCATATTCCTGGTACTATAGTGTTTTTACTGGCTGTATAGTGTATTCCTGACAGCATAGCATATTCCTGCCAATAAAGTATGTTCTGACAATACACCGTGTTCCTGATACTATATATAGCCACTTCCACAGAATAAACCCAAATAAATAATTAGACATGTAAGTAAGTAACTTGGTGTTTTACGCCCAGTCAACCAGTGTAGTTATAATTTATCAAGACGAGAATAAATAGGCAAACAGACCAACAACAAAATACAGAATTCCCCCCCCCCCCCCCCCCCCCCCCACCCCCGAAAAAAAATTTAAATGAAAAAATGAAGACGATTTAAAATAACTAATAATAATAATAATAATAATAATAATAATAATAATAATAATATAATAATAAATCATAACAAATGAAAAACAATAAAAGACCAGAAAAAAAACACCCCCTACCTGCTGGGGCCGATGCGTCGAGGTTGTAACTGAACCGTACTTCTTTCAGCGGACCGCAGATCTTCTCCTTGTAATTTCCCCGCATCCATTCACCATTTTCGTGCCAGTTGTTGCTAACTCCGTTGATGAAGCGAAGAGAGTCCACGTGCGTCCGCGGACTCAGCAGCAAAGACATGCACACTGCAGTCACGACACTCGCCGTGGCCATGTTACCGACGCCAGCTCAAGCTCGAGACGCAGTCTGCACAATAATCCATGAAGCCGTTGGGAAGCGCAGAACGTCGTGAGATGCGTGCTGGGAGGCTGGGAGGCTGGGAGGCTAGGAGGGTGGAGATGTAAAGGTGGGAGGGTGGAGATGTAAAGGTGGGGGGGGGTGGAGGGTGGAGGGTGGGGGGTTAGAGGAGGAGGAGGAGGAGGTAAGCGGAAGCTTAATGGGAAAGCACCGTTGGAGAGGGTGAAAAGCGGGCATGGAGCCTCCGAGTGTATTTATTACCTGTCAGCATATAAAAGTGATGAAGTTAAGGGTTAAAACATCACGCCACGGGCTCCTAATTATTTGTGTCGTGATGTGTGTGTGTGTGTGTGTGTGTTAAAAAAGAAGAAAAAAGTGTTTGAAATGTTTTTAATCCTATGCTTCGATCCCACGTGAATATATTATTTTTGTGCCCGACACACACACACGCACGCACGCGCGCACGCACGCACGCACGCACACACACCACACACACACACACACACACACACACACACACACACACACACACACACACACACCACACACACACACACACCACACACACACACACACACACACACACAACACACACACACACACACACACACCCCACACCACACACACACACACAACACACACACACACACACACACACACACACACACACAACACACACACACACACACCACACACACACACACTCACACACACACACACACACGTAATTTGCACTCAGGAGAGGTTTCACTGAGTCAACATGGAAGGAAGTCGACATGACACTCGCTTGCACTGAAACATCATCATTCCAATTTCCGGTGGTCTACTTTTTGATTGCTTTCGCGTAAAATGGGTATCTTTTTGTCATTGCTCTGAGAGAAAAAAAAGAGAAAAAAAGAGGCGTCTGCCGAAAATTGGCACCTAGCTTTGTCGTGCTCGAAAAGGTAATCGTTTTAAAATTCCATGTTTTGTTGTTGTTGTTGTTGTTGTTTTTAATAGCTTTTCTAAATTCCAATCTTGTGGTGGCTAGTTATTATTTGACAGCCGAGAGTCGAGCAAATCTTGTCAACGCTTTCCCGCAGCTCGGGTTAATCCCGGCAGCGGAGGAAGGGGCGAACGTCCCCGTGTTTCCCGCACCCAGTTCTAGTCTGCTGGACCTGATTCCAGCGACCACCACAAATGTATGCTTGCATACCCAAGTGTTTTTAGCCGCCTGACTACAGGCCTCGATTTTACTACAAGTGTATTTAAACTACCATGTGCGTCTTCGACGTTTTTTAACTGTAAATACTGTGTGTGCCGATTGTACATATTACATGTTGGTGCAGCCCACCGACATAACCTTACAAGATTTTTCATATGCAGCCCAGTTTTTAACTGTAAATAGTGGACGACGATCTTTTTAACCGGACCCCTAGCGTGCTGCCCAGTTCTACGAGTGAATGCCCCAGTACAGCCAAGACGACCCAGCACCCTGACCCCAGTATTGATCCGCAGGTGGACACATCTCATCTCTCCCCTCACCCCTCATTCCCCCTTTGTTCCAGCGACCCCATATCCCGATCCAAATATTGA
>JABMCL010000054.1:42500-45000 GCA_018857735.1 Alviniconcha marisindica | reverse complement strand
TTAAGCGATGGCATGGCTGGTGCCACATGAAACTGCTGCCTTCTCGGCGCAAGTTCTGTGTACACCAAACAACCATGCACCATGTCACTTCGTGCAAAGCCGCACACGTAAGGTGTATGCGTGTTTAGCTGTGACCTGCCACCTGCACTGCTGGCAGAATGACCAGGAACTTTTACGTGCTACTGGGGTAACACGAGGGTGCAACGGATACCGAAACTAAGGGGGTGTATACGCAGAGGTGGCTGTGTGGGTGTGGGTGTGGGTGGGCGGGTTGTGTTTGAGAAGATGGAGGACTGGGGCTGTGTGGAACACGTCACTTACCATGGCTTGCGTCAGCAGCAGGGGCTGCTTCATGATCATGAACTGCACTGTCTCTGAGCAGGAGGGCGTGGTCAGCGAGCCGTGGTAGTGGTAGAGGTCACGGTAGATGGGCAACAGTAGGTTGGGGTTGAGGCTGAAGGGCACCCAGTCGCCTGCAGCCAAACACACAGCACTTCAAAACACCCAGTCGCCTGCAGCCAAACACGCAGCACTTCAAAACACCCAGTCGCCTGCAGCCAAACACACAGCACTTCAAAACACCCAGTCGCCTGTAGCCAAACTCACATACAGCACTTCAAACACCCAGTCGCCTGTAGCCAAACACACACAGCACTTCAAAACACCCAGTCGCCTGTAGCCAAACACATCAGCACTTCAAAACACCCAGTCGCCTGTAGCCAAACTCACACACAGCACTTCAAAACACCCTGTCGCCTGTAGCCAAACTCACACACAGCACTTCGAAACACCCAGTCGCTGTAGCCAAACTCACACACAGCACTTCAAAACACCCAGTCGCCTGTAGCCAAACTCACATACAGCACTTCGAAACACCCAGTCGCCTGTAGCCAAACTCACAACAGCACTTCAAACACCCAGTCGCTGTAGCCAAACTCACACACAGCACTTCAAAACACCCAGTCGCCTGTAGCCAAACTCACATACAGCACTTCGAAACACCCAGTCGCCTGTAGCCAAACTCACACACAGCACTTCGAAACACCCAGTCGCCTGTAGCCAAACTCACACACAGCACTTCGAAACACCCAGTCGCTGTCGCCAAACTCACACACAGCACTTCAAAACACCCAGTCGCCTGTAGCCAAATCACATACAGCACTTCGAAACACCCAGTCGCCTGCAGCCAAACACGCAGCACTTCAAAACACCCAGTCGCCTGAGCCAAACACCAGCACTTCAAAACACCCAGTCGCCTGAGCCAAACACCAGCACTTCAACCCAGTGCTACCACACACAGCACTTCAAACACCCAGTCGCCTGTAGCCAAACACAAGCACTTCAAAACACCCAGTCGCCTGTAGCCAAACACATAGCACTTCAAAACACCCAGTCGCCTGTAGCCAAACACATAGCACTTCAAAACACCCAGTCGCCTGTAGCCAAACTCACACACAGCACTTCAGAAACACCCAGTCGCCTGTAGCCAAACTCACAACAGCACTTCGAAACACCCAGTCGCCAAACTCACACACAGCACTTCGAAACACCCAGTCGCCTGCAGCCAAACACACAGCACTTCAAAACACCCAGTCGCCTGTAGCCAAACACAAGCACTTCAAAACACCCAGTCGCCTGTAGCCAAACACATAGCACTTCAAAACACCCAGTCGCCTGTAGCCAAACACAAGCACTTCAAAACACCCAGTCGCCTGTAGCCAAACTCACACACAGCACTTCAAAACACCCAGTCGCCTGTAGCCAAACTCACATACAGCACTTCGAAACACCCGTCGCCTGTAAAAACCAAAAACCCTCCGACAACACAGCACTTCAAAACACCCAGTCGCCTGTAGCCAAACTCACACACAGCACTTCAAAACACCCAGTCGCCTGTAGCCAAACTCACATACAGCACTTCGAAACACCCGTCGCCTGAGCCAAACACGCAGCACTTCAAAACACCCAGTCGCCTGAGCCAAACACACAGCACTTCAAAACACCCAGTCGCCTGTAGCCAAACTCACATACAGCACTTCGAAACACCCAGTCGCTGTAGCCAAACTCACATACAGCACTTCAAAACACCCAGTCGGCTGGAGCCAAACACGCAGCACTATTAAGTAAGTAAACATGTTGCTTTACGTACGCAGAAACCACAAGGCTTATTAGGGACGGGGAAAGGGATGGGGGTTGGAGGGGGAAAAGAGACCGACCGCCCGACTGCGCTCCGACCGTCAAAAGACCGAAGAGGCCGTGGACAACCTCAGAGCTCAGGAGCTAAAAATGTGGAAGTCGAAGTGGCCGTCCTGGATTCCCCGTCGTAGTAAGCCTTATGGTTTCTGTGGACGTAAAGCAACACTGAACCATGCTCACGCGTTGGTCACAGTTTGTCCCTAACATGTCAACCCGACATCCGAGGACATTAAGCCTCACATGATCATCACCATGGATGACCGCCAGAACAAAAACTATGTTAAGGCAGTGGGGACCTCACCAG
>JABMCL010000054.1:0-15000 GCA_018857735.1 Alviniconcha marisindica | reverse complement strand
GAGAGAAGAGGTAGAAGAGTGGAGAGAGAGAGAGAGAGAGAGAGAAGAGAGAGGGGAGAGAGAAGAGAAGGGAGAGAGAGAGAGAGAGAGGAGAGACAGAAGAAGGGGAAGAGAAGGAAGAGAGAAAACAGAAGAAGAAGAAGAGACAGAGAAAAGACAACAGAGCAGCAGGGAAGAAGAAAAGGCAGAAGGGCAAGAGAGAGAGAAACAAGGGGAAAAAAAAACAGCAACAAAAAAAAAAAAGGAAAAAGAAAGAAAAACCCAAAAGTAAATTAATTCCTAGAAACTTACCTTACCACTGCTACTACTACTACGCTACTGCTACTGCTGCTACTACTACTACTAACTACTACTACTACTACTACTACTACTACTACTACTACTATATACTACTGCTACTGCTGCTGTGCTGCTGCTGTACATGCTACTCTTCTTACTTTGCGTAATGGGCTACTTCTACACACAGGCAGACATACCACACACACACACACACACACACACACACACACACACACACACCACACACACACACACACACACACACACACATCACACACACACACACACACACACACACACACACACACACACACACACACACACACACACAAACACACACACACACACACCACACACACACACACACACACACACACACAACACACACACACACACACACACACACACACACACACACACACACACACACAACATATGACACACGCACACACACAACACAAACGCAGACACAAAAAACACACACACACACAAAAACACACACACACACACACACACACCCCACACACCCCACACACACACACACACACACACACACACACACACACACACACACACACACACGCACACGCACACACAGACCCCAATATATATATATATACACACTCATCATCTTCACTCCCACACAACACACAAACACACACACACACCCCCAAACAACACAACCACCACACACACACACACACACACACCAAAAACATACAACACACCCCACACACCACACACAC
Organism: Alviniconcha marisindica; assembly: GCA_018857735.1. NCBI lineage: Eukaryota > Metazoa > Mollusca > Gastropoda > Provannidae > Alviniconcha > Alviniconcha marisindica. Next base: position 13,975 of record JABMCL010000054.1, on the reverse strand, counting down.
CACACCAACACACACACAACACCACAACACACACACAACACACACACACACACACACACACACACACACACACACAACATCCCCAAACACGCAAAAAAAAAACGCCCAACCCCACACACACACACCCCCACACACACCACACACACCACGCACACACACACCACCACACACACACACACACACACAAAAACCACAAAAAACCACACACACACCCCACACACACACACACACACATACCCACCATAGCACTCACACATGTAACACATACGCACACCACAACAAACACACACACACACACCACAACACAACACACACACACACCCAAACACCCCACACACCACACAACCCCACAAACACACACACACCACAAACACAAAACCAAACACACACACACACACACACACACACACACACACCACACCCCCACACACACACACCCCACACACACACACACACACACACACACCAGCAACCCCAAACCCGAACACAAAAAGAGAAAAAGATCCAAAAACGCGTACTAGACCTGAATGATACGAAGGCATGAACTCACTTCTACACTCGTTGGACACAGAAGATCTGACCGCTCTTCGCGGGGTGTAAACCAAAATCGAAACAGAGCGTCACACGCCCGCGTGCACATGTCAAGGGACAGAGACCCCGAGCACGATCAGGGTTTACCTCCGTCTTGACCGTGTAATCTGAAAAACCAACCGTAACGTCATAGTAAAGGTGTGTGGTGTGTTGGTTGTTGGTGTGTGTGTGGTGGTGGTGGTGTGTGTGTGTGGTGTGTGTGGGGGTTTGTGTGGTGTGTGTGTGTGTGTGTGTGTGGTTTGTTGTGTGTGTGTGGGGGGTGGAGTGTGTGTGTGGGGGGGGGGCCTTGGTTGTGGGGTTTTGGGTGTGTGTGTGTGGGTGTGTGTGTGTGTGTGGTGTGTGTGTGTGTGTGGTGTTCTGTGTGTCTGTGTTTTCTGTGTGTGCATGTGTTTGGGTTTTGTCCCGTGCTTGCTTTTATGTGTGTGGTGTGTGTGTGGTTGTGTGTGTGTGTTTTGGTCTGTGCGTGCGTCCCTGTGTGGGGTGGGGTGATAATGGGTCGGTGTTTGTGCAGGTGCGGTTTGTGATGTGTGTGTGCGTGTGTGTGTGTGTGTGTGTGTGGGGTGTGTGGGTGTGGGGTGTGTGGTGTGGTTTGGGTGGGGGTGTGTGTGTGTGTGTGTGTGTGTGTGTTGTGGTGTGTGTGTGTGTGTGGTGTGTGTGTGTGTGGTGTGTGTGACCCGAGTGTGCCCGGGGCGTGGGGCCCCGCGTGCGTGCGTGTGTGCGTGGGGATTGGGGTGTAGTGTGTTTTTGTGTGTGTATGTTGTGTTTGGTGGGTGTGTGGTGGTGGTGTGTGGTGTGTGTGTGTGTGTGTGGTGTGGGTGTGTGTGGGGTGTGTGTGTGTGTGGGGTGTGGTGTGGTGTGTGTGTGTGTGTTTTTGTGTGTGTAAATTTTTAAAAAACCCTTTATTTGAGAGAGAGAGGGGTGGGGTGGGGCGTGGAAGGTGCTTCGTGTGGGGTTTTGGGTGGTGTGGTGGTGGCGGCGGCGGGTGGTGGTGGGTGGGCGGGTGGGGGTGCGGGGGGTTTTGGTGGTGGTGTGTGTGTGTGTGGTGGGTGTGTGGGGTGTGTGTGTGTGTGTATGTTTACGAGTGATTAAATGTGTACTTGAAACGCCATGTCGACGGGGGGGACACCCTTATGATCAAAATAAAAATGTCCTTTGAAAATTAGCATTCCAGCGTAGAGACGCTTTTAATTTTAGAGCCCAAAGGTGGACTGCAGCTTACGTAGGTTCACTATTTTTGCAGGGGCCCAAAGTGGAAAACGACTAGAAGGCCCAAACCAGGGTTTCTCATGGTCCGCGTTTTTACGTTGAAAAAAAAAGACTTTTAAAAGAAGTTTTAATAAGGGGAGGTTATATTATTGTTCGGGGATATCCTAAAAATTCCTAAACGCCTTGACATATGAAGGGAAGGGGGGGGGGGGGGAGGGGTTTGGGGGGGGGGGAATGGCGGGGGGGGGGGGAGAGGGGAATCATGTTTTGACCACTGATCCCCCCCCCTCGCACATATTTGCTCGCCCCAACGTACAGACACACGAACCGCACAACGCACACGCACACACACACACAAACACACACACACACACACACACACACACACCCCGCACACAAAACCACACATGCACACACACACACAAAACCCGCACACACACACACACGCACCCACCACACACACCACCACACACACACACACCACACACAACGGCCGCGCGCGCACACACACACACACACACACACACACACACACACACACACACCACACACAAAAAATACACACCCACCACACACACACACACACACGTCCACACACACACGCCCGCACACACACACACACACACACACACAACACACACACACCACACACACCCACACACCCACCCACCCACACACACCCAACACACCCAAATACCCACCCACACCCACCCCCCACCCCCCCCACACCCCCACACACACACACACACACACACACACACACACACAAACACAAACACACCACACACCCACACACACACACACCCACCACACACACACACACACCACACACCCCACGCACGCACGCACACCCCACGCACACACCCCCACACACACACACCCACACACACACACAAAAACACACCACACACACACACACACACACACACACACCACACACACACACAACAACACACACACACCCACACACACACACACACACACACACACACACACACACACACACACACACACACACCACACACACACACACACACAACACACACACCACACACACACACACACACACACACACACACACACACACACACACCCAAACCACACACAAAACACAAACACAAAAAAACACACAAACACACACACAAACAACCACACACACACAAACACACAAACACACACACACACAACAAAAAAAAACCCTTGGCAGCACTTTTCCGTTTGCCCCCCAACACAAATTTGATGAGTTTATGTACCTTGTTTTTCCCTAAAGCCGGGTTGAGAATTACCGTAGGCGACCCCGGGCTTTGTTGTTGGGGTTTGTGCCCCCCCTTTTTTGGGACCGCTAATTAAGTTTGTGGGGTTTTTGTGTTGTTTTTACCCATCGCTCGGGGAGGGGTTCTGTTTGAATTGCTAGATAGGGTATAAAAACGGGAAGGTTACAAACCCTTTTTTATTTTAAGCCCCGCACCCAAGCGACATGCAGTCACCCTTTCCCAAAGCCCCATGGGCCCCGTTAGTAAACCCAATGGGTCCGTTCGTGCGGGGAAGCGCTTAATTTTTTCCCGTTAGTTCTGTCATCCCGAAGTTACGTGAGTATCAGCGCATGCGCCGGGGGAAGACCATCAGCAAGGAACCCGTCATGGTGACTAGACCCTTTTTTTTTTTTTTTTTCCTAATCGTAATTTCATTTTAAAAAAACCTCTAAAATCATTTGTGTGTGCTTGTAACCGCAGAGGCTGATATATCTATATACTGGTGTGTGTGTGTTGGGGGGAGGTCGACCGAAGCAGGGATTTTTTGTTCTGGCCGGTTGAGTGCGGAAAAGTGTGTTTTTTCCATTTGGCCGGTGAGTGGGGGAAGGTTTTTTCCCTTTAGGCCGGTGAGTACGGAACGGTTTTTTTCTGCCTGGCCGGTGAATACGGAACGTTTTTTTCTGTCCTGGCCGGTGAGTACGGAAAAGGTTTTTTTTTTTGTTCTGGTCGGTAAGAAAGGAACGTTTTTTCTTTTTCGTTCTCACATGATACGGAAAAATTTTTTTTTTCTGGCCGGTGAGTACGGAACGTTTTTTTCCTGTTTTGGCCGGTAAGTACGGAACGTTTTTTTTCTGTTCGGGGCCCCGGGAATTGGAACGTTTTATTTCTGCCCCGGCCGGTAAAATACGGGACGTTTTTCTCTTTGGGCCCCGGGAAGAAGGGGAAAGTTTTTTTCTGTTCGGCCGGTGAGTACGGAACGTTTTTTTTTTCTCCCGGTAGTACGGAAGGGTTTTTTTTCTGTTCGGCCGGTGATCGGAAAGGTTTTTTTCTGCCGAAGGGGTAGGGGAAAATCCCGGCGAGCGGAAGGGTTTCTGGTTCTGCCGGAAGAGGGGACGTCTTCGTTCTTGTACGTGTGGTATTACGTAATTAACCCTTTTTGGTGTTGTTTTAAATAAATAATAGATACACTCACAAGTGTTGATATAATAAAATTTTTATAATGCACCCCGAAAAGTTTTGATATATAACGAATATATGATACACTCGCAAGTGTTGTTTAAAATTTAACATTTTATGATCACTCCAAGTTTTGTATAATAAAAATTAAAAATGTACCTCGACAAGTTTTGATAAAATAACATAATATGATAACCTCGCAAGTTTTGAATAATAAACTTTTTAATGATCACTCGCAAGTGTTGATATAATAAAATTTAAAAATGTACCTCGACAAGTGTTGATTAATAACAAATATGATACACTGCAAGGTTTTGTATAAAAACAAAAAAATGAACACTCGACAAGTTTGATATAAAAAAAAAATAAATGATACACTCGAAAAGGGGTTTGGGTATAATACTTAATATGATACATTTGACAAGGTTTGGTATAAAACAAAAATTTTAATAATACACTCGAAAAGGGGTTTGGGTATAAACAATAATAGATACACCCACAAGGTTTTGATTAATAACAATAAATGATAAACTCGACAAGGGGGGGGATAATAACAAAAATATGATACACTCGACAGTTTTGATATAAAACGTAATTGATACACTCGAAAAGGGGTTTGGGTTTTAATAACAATAATATGATACACTCGACAAGGTGATATAATAAAAATATGTCATGACAATTTATATAATAACAAAAAATAATCAAATTTATATAAAACAAATTGAACATAAATTTATAAATAACAAAAATATATCATCAAAGTGTTGATTTAACAAATATGATAACTACAATGTTGTAAATCAATAATATGAACACTGACTTTATATAATAACGATAATATGAACACTGACAATGTTGATAAATAAAAATAATATGATACACTCGACAAGTGTTGATATAATAACGATAATATGATAATGAAAGTTTTATATAATAAAAATAATAGATACACTCGACGGGGTTTGGGTATAATAACGATAATATGATACACTCGACAATTTGTTATCAATAACGAAATAGTATGGTCCCTTGTGTATCACGTTATACGGGGGCTGGGAGTGGTTGTGGAGACGATCGGAAAAAAGGTAAAATCGCGGACGCGTCAGAGGGAAGAAGGAGGACGGTTTGGGAAAATCTTATCTTGGGCTGGGCAGTCGGACCTTAGTTGCTGACCGGTTACCCCAGGGGGGCCCTGGTGACCCTCTGGAATCCCTTTCACTTTTTCAGAGTTAAAAAGGGTCTTTTATGTCGTTTCTGTTTGTCTGTCTGTCTCTGTCTGTGTCTGTCTTGTCTCTTTTCTCTCTGTCTCTGTCTGTCTGTCTGTCTGTCTGTCTCTGTCTTCTGTCTGTCTGTCTCTGTCTTGTCTCTGCTCTTCTGTCAGTCCTCTGTCTTTTCCTTCCCTCCCGTCCTTCTCTGTCTCTTCTCGTCTTGTCTCTGTCTCTGTCTCTTCTCTCTCTCTCCTCTCTCTCTCTCTCTCTCTCCTCTCTCTCTCTCTCTTCCCCCCCCCCCCTTTTTTTTGTGTGGGGGTGTGTGGGGGTTTTGTGTGTGGTGTGTGTGTTGGTGTGTGTTGTGTGTGTGTGTGGGTTGTGTGTGGTTGGGTTTTGTGTGTGTGTGTGTGTGTGTTTTGTGTTGTGTGTTGTGTGTGTTTTTTTCTTTCGTCCCTCTGTGTGCTGACTCTTTTTCTGTCCCTCCCCCCCCGTGTTACCACAGTAACACAAAAAAATCCCGGCATTCCCAAAAGTGAGGGGGCAGCAGGTTGGCAGTAATAGGGGGGAAATGAAAGGGGGGGGGGGGGGGGGAAGGGGCAGTGTAGCGGGGGTACCAAAAATGATGTAATGCATGCCCAAAGCCAGCGAACACCGTCGCCTTCCTTTTCCGTTCTCCCTTCACGGTGAGTAATGTTGTAGCAAATCCACACTCCCAGCACGTTTCCCGGGACCTTTCCCCGGTTGAAGGAAGGTGTCGTAAACCAGTGTTGGAGTTTGCCCCCCCAGTTCCTCACTCCTTTTTTAGGTCACCCCCCTCCCCTCCCACACACACACACACTCTTTTCTGTTCCCCCCCCCCCCTTTTCCCATGAAATTGCGGTTTATGGGTGGGGTTTTCAAGAATAAAATTTTCCTCACTTGTCACCCCCCCCCCCGTTTTCCCCCCCCCCCCCCCCCCCCCCCCCCCCCCCCCCCCCCCCCCCCCCCCCTTTATATATATCGTTGTCCCTCACTTTCCCCCCCCACCCATCACCCCCCCCCCTCCCACCCGATTTTTTTGGAGAACCAGAAAAATACACTTCATTTGCCCCCCCCCCCCCCCCCCCACTTATAATATATATTTGCCCCTCACTTTTTCTGTTGAACCGGTGTGCATCGGATATAAACGTTAACCCATAGAGCATATTTTACTTACTGTTCAGATTTTTTTAAAAAAAAGGAGAGCCATTTTACACCCAAATCACTCCATTTTTTTCAGGATATTTCACCTGAGAAGTTTTTTAATTTTTGAAAGAAATTAAATTTGGTTTTTTTTAAATTTTTAAATTTTTGGGTTTTATTTTAAGCAGGGTTTTTTAAAACTGTATATAGCCCCTTTTAAGACATACAATTAAAAAATGAAATATATAATAAATGAGTGAAGGACACTGCGAATTGTGCGTGGTTGTAGGGTTAAAAGGGGGAAAAGAGAGGCCCAATGTGTAACAACCAAATAGCGCTGTCAGTACACCTCTTCGGTGGACATATAGTATAAACAATAAAACGTACCGTACAAGGATACAGAATTTATTCTGAACTACATGCTACATGAGCGCAGTGAGTTTGCACAATAGCAGAGAATAACAGCGCTAAATAAAAGCAATCAGTAATAATAATGTACTCCTTTTTTGACCACGGTCATAAAATTATGATTATATATACATAATAATAATAAATAATTCTTATCAAGCGCTATTCTTTAACAAGAGTGTGTACAAGCATCTTATCACAAAAACTACATTAACATACATCTAAGCAAACAAAACCTTAATTATTGTAGCTTAAATTACCATTATCACCTATCGAAAAATAGAGACACACACACACACACACACACACACACACACACACACACACACACACACACACACACACACACACACACACACACACACATGATGGGATTAAACCACATATCGTGGAGTGTAGGTTTCAAACTTACTCTATATATTCACAAATGGTGATGTTACAGCTTTCGTTCTTTCTGAACACTTAGAAGGTTAGGCCCAATAAGAACGCTGTTGATTATACTTGTCGTGTTTTGACGTAATAGAATCTTCCAAGCACCGAACAAGCTGTAAAAATTCAACCAAAACAAGATAAGTCTTTCTCTTTCATTTTTCATCGTTTTTGACGGTTTATTGTTGTTTAAGTGTCGTTTTGTGGCTTGATAGAGGGGATTTCCCCGAAAATTTGCATGCTGTGTGTCCGTGTTAAAATAAATAAGCGTTCGTTTGAACCTTTTGGTGTTTGGATCTTGTAATAAATAGCGTTCTTTTTAACCTTTTTATTAGTACGGATCTGTTTTAGAACGCCAGAATTCATCAGTGTCTCAGATACTTCGTTGTTTCGTCCGAAAGGGAGTGATAATAACAATAATAATAATGACATCAAGGTTTGTGATTTCTTCGTAGCAAGTGATCGTACGTACATCATGTGTAGTCATACTTATGATCGTGATGGAAAGTGAAACATAGCCTTTCCGGCGGGTCACGAAACTGAACGTGAGATTGGGCACGCGCAGGTGTTAACCTGGATCATGATCCACCAATCACTCTCACTGGACTAGCCAGCTTGGCTCATGCAGTCACGGCGGTCACGAAATCGACCGAAAGCAAGTTTGGATTTCATTTTCGCACAATCCAGCTTCGATTTTGAACCCCTGACCCGCCGTGACTTAAGTACTAGCTAGCTCGTTGAAAATGACCCGGGGTCAATGCCGTGTCTAATCTCTAAACTCTGAAACAAGAATGATTGCTGGCGTTCTAACGACACGAATACGACATAGCTCAACCAAGAAGAGATAAGTGTCTTAGCTCTCCATCTCATTTTTCACCGGTTTTCACCGTTTAAGTGTCGTGTGTGTGTGTTGTGTGTGCGTGTGGTGCGTGCGTGCGTGCGTGCGTGCGTGCGTGCGTGCGTGCGTGCTGTGCGTGTGTGGTGGTGTGTTGTGTGTGTGTGTGTGTGATGTGTGTGTGTGTGTGTGTGTGTGTGTGTGTGTGTGTGGTGTGTGTGTGTGTGGTGTGTGTGTGTGTGGTGTGTGTGTGTGTGTGTGGTGTTTGTGTGTGTGTGTGTGTGAGAGAGGAGAGAGAGAGAGAGAGGAGGAGAGAGAGAGAGAGGGAGAGAGAGAGAGAGAGAGAGAGAGAGAGAGAGAGAGAGAGAGAGAGAGAGAGAGAGAGAGCAATATCACAGACTGATCTTAAGAGTGTCAAGAGAACAACACAATGTAAGGATGTCTAATAATTTCTTAGCGTTGGCTAATTAAATGTCCGCAATGTTTGTGCCAAATCTTCTTCGTCTTTGTCCGGAAGTAACCCTGCGCGGTTGACCGGATGTTAAAATCCAACGGCTATCTAACTAACTTCTTCGTCCTCCATCTTTCCTTTTCTCTTTCACAACGGTCGTACAATTATGTAATGGTCGTTTCTGTGTGTAGCCCAGGGACGCGCAGAGGCGACGTCCTGCCCCAGATAAGATTTGAAAACGGGAGACGTCGGAGAACTCGCAGTTACCACATCAGCACGATCATACGCACAGCACTCACTGTAAGTACAGATCTCATCCATATTTGGTTTCATCCCGTTTGTTCAAAATCACCACGCGAGGGGGTTAATAAGCGCTCGAAAGACGCAACACAAGTACAACAACAAAGACCTGAGTCGCCTACGGTAACTCTCACCTGGCATTGCGTGTGTTTGCAAGGTACATAAACTCCACCTGAAGTACATCCCTTTTTTTTTCTTCTTCTCCATTTGCTAAGTTTTCTTTCTGAGTTGGTCGGATGCTTACACTCAGTATATTACATTACAATACAACTTTATTGGAAAAAATGTCGGTACAGCTGCACTAGGTTTGCCGATTCGGGCGAATGGAGCATTGCATTGAATCTGTTTTGAATGTTCATTTAAGTAAATTAGTTTCAGACACTCCAAGGAATCACGTACGCCATGAAAGTCCTGGTTGCCCTTTTGTTCCTGTGGTCGGTGGCGACCGCTATCCATATGGGTAAGTTTCGTGTGTGTGTGTGTGTGTGTGTGTGTGTGTGTGTGTGTGTGTGTGTGTGTGTGTGTGTGTGTGTGTGTGTGTGTGTGTGTGTGTGTGTGTGTGTGTGTGTGTATTGTGTTGTGTGTGTGGTGTGTGTGTGTGTGTGTGTGTGTGTGTGTGTGTGTGTGTATGTGTGGTGGTGCGTGTATCGTGTCCGTGTTGTGTGTGTGTTGTGTGTGTGTGTGTGTGTGTGTGTGTGTGTGTGTGTGTGTGTGGTGTGTGTGTTGTGTGTTATATTGTGTGTGTGTGAGTCTGTGTGTGGTGTATACGTGTGTGAGTGCGTGCGTGTGAGTGTATGTGTGTGTGTGTGTGTGTGTGTGTGTGTGTGTGTGTGTGTTGTGTGTGTGTGTGTGTGTGTGTGTGTGTGTGTGTGTGTGTGTGTGTGTGTTGTGTGTGTGTGTGTGTGTGTGTGTGTGTGTGTGTGTGTGTGTGTGTGTGGATGGGATGCATGGTTATGTGTGGATGGGCTTCTCATTGCGATTGTCAATTTCTTACTTTCCGTTCACTGCTTGACGAATGCTTATTTTCTTGCCACTGCTTGTAAGAAGCTGGGGGGGGGGGGGGGGGGAGAGAGAGAGAGAGAGAAATCCAAGCACTGGACACGCAAACAACACAGTTCAACCAACAGCAGATACGTGTCTTAGTCCTAAATCTCACCGTTTAACTCTAGTTTAAGTGTGGATTCGTACCTTGATAAAGGGCCGGGATTACCCCACAAATTCGCCCGTTTTGATTCGTCCCAATAAATAGCGTTCTGTGGAACCTTTTCTGTGTTTAGATCTGCTTTTAGATAGAACTCTAGTAGTCATCCTTGTTTCAGATTTTTCTTTTAAGAGAGAGAGAGCGTTCTCGCGGTTTACTTGCAGATCGTCTAGTTAATCACGAAGTGAGTACGATGATCACCGCTGACCCGACGTTGACGATTGCCACGTGCACAGCCCAGTGTGACAGTCGCCTTGCTCTGTTTGACGCTACCAACGAAGCTCTGACGGACCAGCTGTGTGCGGATGAGTGCGTAAAGTGAGTATAGCCTACAGCTGTATGTATATATGTAATGTATAGATGCATGAGCACTTCCGGTGAATATAGGGTCTAAGGTAGAGATGTGTGTATGTGTGTGTGTTTATGTGTGTATGTGTGTGTGTGTGTGTGTGTGTGTGTGTGTGTGTGTGTGTGTGTGTGTGTGTGTGTGTGTGTGTGTGTGTGTGTGTGTGTGTGTGTGTCTTTGTGTGTGTGTGTGTGTGTGTGTGCGTGTGTGTTTGTATGTGTGTGTATGTATGTGTGTGTGTACAGGTATGCATGTGTGTGTGTGTCTGAGTGTGTATGTGTGTGGTGTGCGTGCGCGCGCGTGTGTGTGTGTGTGTGTGTGTGTTGTGTTGTGTGTGTGTGTGTGTGTGTGTGTGTGTGTGTGTGTGTGTGTGTGTGTGTGTGTGTGTGGTGTGTGTGTGTGTATGTGTGTGTGTGCGTGTGTGCGTGAGTGTGTGTGTATGTGTGGGGTGTGTGTGTGTGTGTGTGTGTGGTGTGTGTGTGCATTATGTGTTCTATATGTGTGTATGTGTGTGTGTGTGTGGTGTGTGTGTGTGTGTGTGTGTGTTGTGTGTGTGTGTGTGTGTGTGTGTGTGTGTGTTGTGTGTGTGTGTGTGGGTGTGTGTGGGTGTGTTTTGGGTGGGTGTGTGTGGTGTGTGTGTGTGTGTGTGTGTGTGTGGTGTGTGTGTGTGTGTGTGTTAGCGTATGTGTACGTGTGGTATGTGTGTATACATGTACGTATGTTTTTGTGCATGCGTGCGATCGTCTGTCTATATGTCTGTCTGTCTGTCTCTTTCTCTGTCTGTCTGTCTGTCTGTCTGTCTGTCTGTCTGTCTGTCTGTCTGTCTGTCTGTCTGTCTGTCTGTCTCTCTCTCTCTCTCTCTCTCTTCTCTCTCTCTCTCTCTCTCTCTCTCTCTCTTCCTCTCTCTCTCTCTCTCTCTCTCTCTCTCTCTTCTCTCTCTCTCTCTCTACTCTCTCTCTCTCTCTCTCTTCCCTCTCTCTCTCCTGCTGGAAGTCACAGGTGCATCAGGTCTTGTATAAACTTGGCTTCGGATTTGTTCGTGTATGTGTGTGTGTGTGTATGTATGTATGTGTGTGTGTGTGTGTGGGGGGGGGGGGTGTTTAGTTTTATTTGTTAGTTTTCAGTTTTTGACCTGGTTGTGGTCATTACTCTCAAAATCACACCCTCCTCTTTATGATGGTAACGATTTGCTTACAGACAGCTGACGCCCCACAGCACACACAGACACAACCACCACCGCGACACCACTACTGCGACTCCGTAACGACCTCCAACCTATTGCGCACAGGAAGTTACGTCACTCGACCGATGCATGGTGGGGGCAAGTCTTCATCGTCGCCGCTATGTGTATGGAGATTGATGCTACACTTTTATTTCCCTACTTGAAGGGAATGAAAATTAAAAAGGGGTGTTGCGCAAAGAAAAACACGCTGCTTTTTATGCTGTGAGTGTGTGTGTGCGTGCGTGCGTGCGTGTGTGTGTGCGTGCGTGCGTGCGTGCTTGCGTGTGTGTGTGTGTGTGTGTGTGTGTGTGTGTGTGTGTGTGTGTGTGTGTGTGTGTGTGTGTGTGTGTGTGTGTGTGTGTGTGTGTGTGTGTGTTTAATCATACAGTTATTGTTTCCTAGGTGCTATTTTATAATAGACTACAATATTTAAGTTACTCTTTGTTTAAATATATGCTAATTTTTTAATTTTTTATATAATTTTTTTTTTTTGTCATGAGTTGTTTGTGCAGCGAAACGAGTTTGACTCTATAGTTAGAGAACAGCGCTCAATAAGACTGATTCATTATTCTTATTCTTATTGTCATTTGTGGCAGTCGCATTATGTAGGCCTTGTTGTCCCATCTGGGATCTTGTTTTCCTTGGAAACTGAGAGTCGCACTGCCAGGAAGTCTGTACTGATTTCTTCTTTTCTTCGAACCTTTCATTTTAAGACTTTTCACTTGAGTGATATCACAGACTGATCTTAAGCTTGCCAAGAGAAAATGACATAATGTAAGGATGTTTAACAATTTCTTAACGTTGATTAATAAAATTAATGTCCAAATTTGTTGTCCCAAATCGTCCTCGTCTTTGTCCTGAAATGAACCTGTGCTGCTGACAGGATGTTAACCCCTTCACTGCCAGGATGTTAACCCCTTCACTGCCAGGTGTTAACCCCTTCACTGCCAGGGTGTTAACCCCTTCACTGCCAGGGTGTTAACCCCATTCACTGCCAGGGTGTTAACCCCTTCACTGCCAGGATGTTAACCCCTTCACTGCCAGGATGTTAACCCCTTCACTGCCAGGATGTCACTTGAAAAGGACCAGTGAAAGTACCAAGCCTTGTTGTCTTCCTTTTTCGTACCGGCACGAAAGGATTTCTATCAAAACGCATAGCACTGGAAATAGATGTTATAGGACCGGGAAACATACTGTTGGCTGGTGCATGCGTGTATCTTTCAGCCCGGAAATTTTACAGACTTCGGCAGCAAAGGGGTTAAAATCCAACAGCTAACTATAACTAACTAACTTCTTCGTCTTCCATCTAACCTTTTTTCTTTTATTACGGTCGTACAATTTATGTAACGGTCGTTTCCGAGTGTAACCCAGTGACCAGCCGGCGACCGTTGCGACCTCCAGCCCGAGATAAGCTTTTCAAACGGGAGACGTCCGGGAATTCTGCTAGCTACCACTTCAGCACGGTCATAGCGCTGTAATGTCTATAGATCTCATCCATATTCGGTTTCATTCCATTTGCTCATATTTTTTTCTTTTCTTACTTCTTTCTTCTGTCTGTCTTCTTCTTTTTTTCTTCTTCTTTTTTTCTTTTCTTTTTTTGTTGTTGATCTTATTCTTTCTTTTTTTTCTTTTTTTTCTTTTTTTCTTTTTTCTTTTTTCTTTTTCTTTCTTTTTTTCCTTCTTTCTTTCTTTCTTTCTTTCTTTCTTTCTTTCTTTCTTTTTTCTTTCTTCCTTTCTTTCTTTCTTTGCCTTTGATTTCTTTCTGTTATTCCTGCCTAGTGTAGCCCACAACTATCGTCCGGGATGATATCAACACAAAAAGGTTCAAACGAACTTTTTATTTAACAGACACACAGTTTGCACATTTTGGGGAAATCCCTTTATCAAGCCCCCCCCCCCCCCCCCCCCCCCCCCCCCCCCCCCCCCCCCCCACAAACACACACACACACCACCATACGAAAACTGGAGTTTTAAGTGTGATCTGTCACTGCCAATGTCCACTCGACAGATGTAAGGTTAACACCACGTAGACAGTCACATGCTTGTTGCGCTCGGTGAAGACATTAGAAAAAACCGGGGCAGGAAGAAGTCTCATGTGTCTTCGTGGAAGTGTCTTCCAACAGTGTTGAAGCAATAATATAAGATCCAAACACATAAATAATTCTATGAATGCTTATATTTTTTA